>PVKC010032879.1:0-14136 GCA_004027635.1 Crocidura indochinensis
TTGATTACTCCTCATCTTTTCCCCATCCACTTGGATTTCCCAATAGCACACTACAATGTCCATGTTTGAACGTGAACATACCTCTCCATGGATCCATTTCCACTGATCTCCATGGATAATACTTCTCCATGGACCCATAGCTATCTCCTGTCACTTCTTCAAATCATTATCCTGCCTTGACAGCAGTTTCTTCTTCAGTTCATGCTGCCATTATCATTTTCCCAGTGTGTTTATAGCAGCCTCCAATCAGCGTTGACTTGTTGCTTTTTATTTTGGTAGACAAGATTGTGGGCTCCCATTGTTTTGCATTTGGCTTTGTGTAATATTGCTTAAACAGAGTTCAAGTAACAAAATATTTTGTGTGATAAATGTTGCCACACTTTGTCCTCAGAGTGCCAATATCATCAGATAGTATCATTTCTGCTTAAAATGACTGTTTTTCCTCCTCTACCATTTCTCCAAATCTACTAGTTTTCTTTCCTTGCTAGTTTTTCTTGAATTACTGGGGATGACCTTTTGGACTTTTAAACTATTTACTATTCTTAAACTCTTGATTCCTGCTCTCCTTTCTATCTTCATCTGTTATGAGTCTCCTCTGTTCTCCTGGATCAGCTACATAGTTCATCTGTCATTGCTTCCAAGACTCAGTCCCTCTATTAGCTCTTATCTTTTGCGTATACCATTTATTTACCCACAAGAACAATCACTCATTGTGGCCTCTAATGCCTCCCTCATTCCTATTGTTTCCAACTAAATACCATTTTCCACTGGATATTTTCCCAATTTTATTATTGTCTCATGACACCCTCCAAAGCACTTTTTCTAACTTACAATTTACATGTTTACTTGTTTATATGGCCTCCTTCCTCTATTAGAGTATAAATCATATTAGTGTCTGGTTTTGTATCCAGTAATAATATCAACGTTTGTCAAGAGCTTATTACACAAAAACACAAATAAAAAAGAAGCAAGCAAACAAAGGAGTTTTCTGTGATTTTTTTTTTTATGTATGTAGCTTCTCTATAGAATGAGCCAGGACAGGTGTTTTAAGGAAACGTATAATACATGAAAATCTAAATTTCCATAAAGGGTATGTTGAAAGGTGATTTTTCCACTTTATAGAAAGATCCATCATAAGTTTCTTTAAACAGGCTTCCCAGGTACATGGAAAGTAAGAGTTTATTGATTAAAACCATATGTTTTCACGGAACTCATTGGGAAAAGGCCTTTTATATAAAATAAGGCTGACCTGTAAGCAATTTCCTTAAGGCACCTAGCCCAGAATGGCCAACTCTCAAATTTCTAGAGTAATAGATAATAGGATGCCTGGAATTCAGTGGATATTTGAGATCCTCATATTCAAAGCCATCATTTTCAGCCATTTGGGGTCCTCATGACTTTCCCCACCAAGAATAGCTGATGGGGAGATAAATTATTGTACTTGGAGCTCATCAATACATCTTTCTATTTGCAAGTGAAAATAAAAATGACTTAAAATGAAATCCCCTTTTGCTCCAAAAAAGCTGCCATAAGGAGGAGAGCAAAGACTTGTAAAATTTACCAAACGGATGCTTTTCTTCCAACTACCACCACCACTATCACCCATTATTAAGCTGTCTGACTGCAAAACTCAAAAACTTAATTCAGTGATTTAATAAATAAAATGTAATTAATCTCCAGGTCTTAATTTCCTCAGCATAATAATGTGGGAGTATTTTTGAAGATTATTGTTTTATGGTTTTGTCCTTGAACCTATCTAAACTTGACAAAATAAGATAATTTGTAGCTGTTCTCTCTTGTCTAATGAAATAAATTTTAGAACTGTTTTGCCGTCTTCATTGGAAACTTTAATAAATGATTGTAAACTTTAAATGAAAGTATTTATAATATTCGTGAAATCGGTTGATTTGACTATTAACAGTGGTTCTTGCCAAGAAGAAAATGACTTGCAGAATTTACTTACAACTAACCTTTCTTTGATCAAACATATTCCACTATGATGAAAGCATAGTAAGTTATTCTTGAACTTCAGTGTAAGTAAATATTTTTGCTTCAGGAAGGAAAACAATTTATCAGTTGTGGCAATAAAGATAAGGTACTGGGGTATAAGTTAGTTTTACTCTTCAAAAATGATATTCCTTTCATCTCAGATAAAATCCCAAACCTTCAAATGTAGAAGAAAATAGTTGGAATGTGTAGAAAAAGCAAGCCTAATATTTATAGATCTTTGTCAAGGTTTCTCCCCTCATCAACTTCCTAAAATATTTATCTTCCCTCACTCTCCACAATTTTTTACATTTTTTGCCCAACTATAACTATATTTGATGACTTATTTAAAATGTAAAATGTTAATTTTAAATTTATATTTAAATAAAATTTAAAATATTAGAATATTTACATTTTAACTAATATGCAAAGGCATTAACTTCTCATATAATGGTATTAGAATAAAAATGTTTATGAAAAATGAAAACTTGTGTGTCTGGAAAGCTGAAGAATATATTTATGGAAACACATTTTTAGGTCTCTTCTTTATAGGTTAAAGAGAACTCTTGAATATATCAACAAATCTGACTTCTACTTGAATTTTAATGACCTCAGATATGCATAGAATTAATTTTTGCACCTATCTAATAAGAAACAAAGAATATTTGAGATTTCCACAGATTTAAGAATATTTGTCTTACAAAAGATATGCATATCGAGGGACTTTTCCCTCTGGTCATTAATGCAAAAGCAAACTATTCCTTTTTTTTCATAGGCAAATTTGCTTTTTAAAAAGTCCATTAAGAAAATGATAACTAATTTTAAAATATGACTTAGTAATGATTAAATTGCAACTTAAAATACAATTGCTTATTTTTACTTTCTTGAAGATGCTAAAAAAGCACAGTATTTTTCAAAAGTATAATCATTACAGGATTCCCCGTTGTGTTGTTGTTGAAAATACAAATCAGTATAACACTATATAAAGAAGTATGGGTAGTCCTCAAAAAATTAAATCTACACTAGGATCCAGCAATCCCTCTTCAGTATCTAAAGGAAATCAGAATCTTGTAAAGTTCAATATATCCATGTTCTTTGTTGAATTACTCAAAATGGTCAAGATACAGAAATAACTTAAGTGTTAATTAGCATATGGATAGATAAATAAAAGTATTATTTCATTACAGATATGTGTGTTTATGTTTTTTCCTATACATGGGATGGACTATTATTCAATCATAAAAAATAAAAAATTCCTTTCATTTACAACAATGTGGATATCACTCAATTACATTATGCTAAGTGAAATAAGTCAAGAAAGAAAAATACCGTATGATCTCACAGATAGATGAAATCAAAAATGAGATTTTTTGTCAGAGAGATAGCACAGGAGTAGAGCGTCTGCCTTGCAAGTGGCTGATCCAGGACCAACGGTGATTAGAATCCTGGCATCCCATATGGTCCCCCAAACCAGGAGTGATTTCTGAGTGCATAGCCATGAGTAACCCCTTATTACAACTGGGTATGCCTCAAAAACAAAACAAACAAAAAAGAAATAGTGATAAAGAATGGTGATGATTAGGGACTTAAGGGTGAGGTACATGAATAAATTGTCAAAGGTTTCAAAGTTTCTAGCTAGAAGAAAGTTAGGGTTTCTCATATACAGCAAGATAATTATAGCTAATTCTGTATTATATAATTCAGTGTTGCTAAGGGGGTAGATCTGTAATATTCTCACCAAACAGATACCCATGAAAGTAACTATGTAATAAACTGGAGGAGGTAGTTGATACCTCAATAAACATTATGGTGGCAATCATATTTGCATCAGATGGATGTGTGAAATCAATATATGTTAAACAGACAATTATTGTTGATCATCATATTCGGTAAACTTGGGAGGCATAAATTACAAATATGCTGGGCAGTGGACCAGAGAGATAGTAGATAAAGCAGTTAAAGCCAGTAGGGTATTAGCCTGACATGAAACTGCACAAGATTTTATCCCTGGCACCACATATGGTTCTCTGAGTCTTACCAGTAGTTGTTCCTGAGCACAGAGCAAGGAGGATGGCCTAAGCACTACTAAATGCAAAAAATGCAAAAACAAAGACACACTGGGCAGAAAGACAGTAAAAAGTAGTCACACGAACCCTAGCTTATTTTGGTAAGGCCAAAACTACATGAGAGAGTGGACAGTGCCTGAAGAAAGAGGCACAGCACTGGGAGACCCAAGTTTTCACCCAAGCTCTTCCCAAATGTGTTATGAAGGTCTTAAGCATGACCAAGTTTTCTCAGTGCTTTCTTTCTCAGTAGGTTCTTTCAATATATGAGAGCATCAGCCTAGCTGTTTGGTAATGCTCCTTAGGGCATCACTCTTTTAATCCCACAAATTAAGCTTAATATCAGTGCCACCTGGAGCCTGGAAGATCTCTGAGGAGGCCAGTCTGTATTTAGTTATAGATTAACTCTAACCTTTCAATTCTTTAATCTCTATTGAATTAATGACTGGAAATGCTCAGTCCGTCATCATATGATCTTGTGCCTACTGCACCAGCCATTTTAGAGTTGAATTGAAAAGGGAGAAATGAAATTTACAAACAATATTATTTTTTTCTCAATATTTATTTCTGTCTCAGACAAAATGATCTTCTACTCTGAAGAATAAACAATTAGATTTTAATGAGTTTGTCCCAGGGGTGCTTTAAAAGTTCTGCTGAAAGAATGCCATTGTTGTTCACAAATATCTTGTTTTACTAGATTTGGGAAGAAGAAAGACGATAAGGGTGGAAAGTCTGAGCAGAAGGGCCCTCTGAAGCCTGGTGACCTCAGAGAAGATGTGCTGGACAAAATGCGAGATGGCCGTGAGAGGTGAGTGGAAACACCAGCACCTTGTTTGATTTGAGCCCATGGTCTGTGTTTAATTCTGTGCATCAATCAATAAAGGAAACTGTGAGAAACGTCAATTTTATCGAAGGGAAAGGTACCTCATAGAATAAAAGAGCCTACCTTTCAGGGGGTGTTCATGGAATTCCATAAAGTTCATTGTTTTAGTGTATGAGAACTTATAATTCCAGAACTTGCAACCTGATTTTGAAAACACATCAATGCATATGTTTCTTATGGTTTCAATGAGTTTTTCTTTCGATGCAAAAGGCCTTTTGACCTTCATATTTAGAACACTCATATTTCTGTGATCTGTTCCTAATTTTTACCAAGCTGTTGTATACCCTAATTTTATTCTGCTAACTCCATTTGGGTAGTGTAATTTGAGAAGTCCCATGCTTTTTCTTCTTTTTTATTTAATCAGTGTCTTTTATGGGCCTATCAGCAAGTTACAGAGGATACTGCCCATCTGTTAAAGGGCCGGTTTCATTTACTGAAATAATGACAAATTTGCCAGGGCTACATTCTCCTGTTTGAGGAGCTTTCCTGCTCCATTTGGACAAGAGGCCCTTCACCTAGCTTTGATGTTAACTCTGGCACTTATCCGAAGTAGATGTGCAAATGTCTAATTCTGAAACACATAATGGGATATTCATATACCATCTCCCCTGAATCATTCATAACCACAATAAGCTAAGCTTACAAAATGACGGCAGTCTTCCTAAGATTGAACTAACTTTCAGTTTTTGATTCTGACTTTATCATGTAGGAAGTCAGATTGTTCCCAGTTTTCATATTAGTAACCATAATTTTTATTGTGTTTAAGCCATCCACTGCATTAATGGTCTAATGTGTATTAAGAAAATTATGCTGATTTTCTCTATTAGCACAGAGCCAACTAAGAAGATATATAGTTAACTTTGACCTCTAGCCTGTATTCTATTCCTGCTGAGAAGTCTGATTATACAAATTATGAAGATAAAACCCTATTTAGATACTTCGCAAGGTTTTTGGATTTTTTTATCAGACAAAGGCAGCACCCCAAGCAACAAAGAAAGCCTAATTCTCCATCAGAACCAGGATCCATCAATCCTGAAATATGACATGTCATTTGGTCTAATGGCAAATATACTACATGGCATATCCACACTCTACATATATCTTTGCTGCTCTGATTTGGGTGCAGAAACCCCACTTTTGTTTGTTTTGTTTTGTTTTGTTTTTGTTTTTTGGGTCACACCCAGCAGTGCTCAGGGGTTACTCCTGGCTTCATGCTCAGAAATTGCTCCTGGCAGGCACGGGGGACCATATGGGGCACCGGGATTGGAACCGATGACCTTTTGCATGAAAGGCAAACGCCTTACCTCCATGCTATCTCCCGGGACCAGAAACCCCACTTTTATGTCTTTTTTCTCTTCAGGCAACAGTAATGCTGGCTGGAAACTTAGAGGTCCCATTTTCACAACCAAGTATTCAATTTGGGATGGAGAAGGATAGTGCTTCTTAGTAGCTGGGGGGAATGTACCCAGAAGAAATTTGGTAACCCATAAAATAAGGAGATTGTCTTGAAGCAAGAGTTCATTTCCTTCTGGTCTTGCCTTTAGGAAGCAGGTGCCTGAGGGAGTTTTGTTCTTAAGAGCAGGACTGTAAATTTGCTTCAGCTGGCTCTCTGGGCTTTGGGTCCAAGTTTTTTAAAAATATGTCTGGTCAAATAATGAAATAGCTCTGCTATTAGCTTCCACTTAGGCCACTTCCCACACATGAACACATAAAACACATCTGATTCAGGTTTCCTGGAGACAGCCTAGACTGGATTCTATGTGAGGAGAAGTTGAAGGAGCTGATTTTATGGTAGGGTTCCATAGAATTAATGACCAGGGCATTTCAACAGCTCAGGGGCTGAGAGCCGTCGAGGGTGAAGGGGGAAGCTGAACACTTGGCACTGGTCCCAACCCTGGAGTCCCATTTCTTGGCTCTCCATCATCCTTAGAAATTCAATTCACAACTCTTAAAGAACTCAACAAACACATCACTCTTTGTGGCATGGCCATGGATAAAAGTTGAACTAAATGAGAAATAACAATGTTGTCTCTTTTTTCATAACAGATTTACAGTATGTTCCCTTAAGAGAATTCAAGGCATTCTTTGGCTTGCTTATTTTATTCTGTCATATGTCCCTTGTTCAAATAACTTAAAGCAATTAAATAAAATGTGTGTTCTATACAGTTAAAATCAGCTCATCCCTTTTGCAAAAAAAACAAAAAACAAAAAACAAAAACTTCTAAATCAAGACTTCAATGACATGACTTCAAATGACAGAACATTTTCACAAAGTGGTACTTGGACCACCTGAATAAGAACTCGAGTGGATTGTCAAAGGGAATAGTATTAGATTCTATCATTCACCGGACTTGCAGAATATGTAACTTGAACGTTAGAGTTTATGAATCTGTTGAATAATTAAGCCCAACATGATTCTGCATCAGACTAAAATCTGAAAGTCACTGAAACAGAGAATAAGATTTGACCAGGACATCAGATGAAACCATTAGTAGTCTTTAAAAGTAATACACATACAATTCCCCAACATTATTGAAGAACCCAATATATAGATATTATAATCTTTTCTTCCTCAGGTGATCTCTTAGAATCAACCATGTGACTGTCACACTTAAACAAGAAATTCTTTTCCGTGCTCATTTACCTAACGAACATAGTTCCCTTTTCTTTCTGGGCTTTGTGTTTACAATCATTTGTACTAAACTCTAACACAAAAGAAATGTGTCCTTCCAGATAGTAGAATCAGCTGGTCTCATGATATGCCATGAAGGATACAGAAAAGTATACTCTAGATAATATAGCCCTACAAATATTCTTAGCTATTTGGTAAACTGTACCCAGAGAGTGCTAAAGAAAGTTCCATAAATATAAGCTCAAATAATACATTTTTCCTTTAAAGATTATTTTGAATGTTGGCCTGCTGAGCATTGGCATCAATATTGGTGCCTGTTGCTCAGATTATAAATGCCAAGAAGCTATAGGAGTTGATAAAATGCCCAGTGACAGAATCATCTGGAACAATGGTCTGAATCAAACATAAAGAAATTTAATAGGAATAAATGTAAAGTCTTGTTTTCAAGTCCAAAAAATGAACTATACAAACACAGGATGTAGAAGGCTTGACTTAATACCAAATATATGAAACATTTTCCTGATGGTTTGAGTTGAGGGTAAGTTTAGCATGAGTCAACACAAGGATGTGTCTGCCAAAACCATAATCCTGTCCTGGGCTACATTACTGGAAGTGCATGTACAAATGAGGGAAGCAACAATTATTTCTATTTCACACTGCTCAACTCACACCTGGAATAGCCTCTCTCTCTCTTTCTCTCTCTTTCTCACTCTCCCCCCGCCCTCTCTCTCTGTCACACACACAGAATGAGGGCACTAAATCCATGCCTGAGTCCTGGAAGTGCATGTTATGCTAAACTAGACTTAATTGATTGAAAACATTCACTTAGAAGGGGAATTAGACTTAACCATTCTCTTATCTGCTTATTTATGAAATTTTTTGGATGATACTTATAGCGAATTCATTGAAGATAGGTAGCCTTCAGTTTAAATAGAAAATATCCTACAGTTATAGTATCTCACGAGTGTGTTGTCACTGGATATGTCTAATTAGAAACTTATAATTATGCTCAGAAAATGTAAGTACAACTACATAGTTTAGAACAAAACTGGTGATCTTATAAATCTCACCTTTCCCAGATTTTTGGATAAGTAAAAAACTATTATTGGATAAGTATTTAAGTCGAGAAACATCTGCCTTCAATATCCTAGGGACATTACTTGAACCTCCATGACATTGACTCATAATCCATTTTTTCTCAGTTTATATCCCAAGTTTCTGAATCAAGATTATATATTCAATTTTCTCATTTTTAGTTTTTATTTGGGCCAACCCCAGAGGTGCTCAGAGCTTATTCCTGGATTTACACATAGGGGAGGCAGGAATTCAGCCCACATTGGGTGTGTGCAAAGCATTCTCTCTGACTGCTACACTATCTCTTTGGCCCACTACATTTGCATTTACTTAGTCTCATATTTTCTTCTTTTTTCTTTTTTTTCCTTTGGCCACAGTCATATTTTATTTTCTGAGTTGATCATATGTCCTACTTTGTCACAGAGCCAAAAGTTCTTTGCAGAGAAGCCTTACTTTAAGTAAAATCAGTATTTTACGCATGCTTGATTAAAATTTTTCACTAATAGGACTTTAGTTCTCAAGCTAGAGTGATACTCAGTGCAAGGGCACTGGCCTTGCATGCCACCAGGTTGGTTTTGACCCCCCAGTAACCCATATTGTCCCCCAAATCCTCCAGGATTGATTACTGATTGCAGAGCCATGAGTAATCTCTGAGCATCTTCAAGTGTAGCCAAAAAAATCCAACAAAAATATACCTTTAGTTCTCAATGACTATGTCTATAACTAGGAGAATAACTATAACATTTAGAGATTATTTCCCATAGCCTTTTATTAATATAAATTTATATATTAGTATTTCTGTGTATAGTAAGCAGAAGCAAAACATGTCAGAAAGGTATTTTGTGTTAAATTTCAAAATTTTATTTTAAATGTGTAACTTTTGAAGCGCAGGGTTATCTAGAATTCTAGCATCTGTAAAATCCCCTAATAACAGGAATGCAGTATTGTGTTGTGTTGTTAAAATCTTCGGAAGAGTTGGAAATTGGTTAAAGAAAATGATATTTCTTGTGGCTAGAATTTAGCTCATCCTTGCCTCGCATGTGTGATCCCAGTCACTGCCTTCTCTGTCCCCAACCAATGAAGGAAAGAAAAGGAAATGAGAAAAGGTGTCCCCGTACTTATTGGGGACTATAGTGGCAAAGATGGTGGAAAGAACCATTGACCTCAAAAATTGTGTGTGTTCCAATGTAGTACCATATAATGGACCCTGAAATTAAAATAAAACTACTCCAATCTGGAGAGAATGCCTAGTAACATGAATATACACTGTAGATTCATCTCCCATGCTCAATACCATGGTTTATACTATAAAGAAGTTCATGTACTCTATGATTGGTTCTGTATATGTTATTAGAAACTTGGTGGAAATAATGAAGGGTGGGTCATAGTAGGGGGGAGAGAGAAGCTCTCCGATTCCAGGATTGAGAAGCATAAAACCATATGGCTCTTGTTTTCAACAACTGGCCTGAATAGAATGCCTAAGTAAGAGGGAAGATGAGATTTAGAAAAGTTAATCTGTTTCAGTGTCTTAAATTCTAGGTTCTTGGTTTTCTTTTCTTTTAGGAAACCTTCCAAGGAGTGCAGAAGCTTCCTTCAGTCTTATCAGCTGGCTGCTTGTGGCCTGTTCCCTTGGTTTCAATCAATACATGTGTTTCTGATATTTGGCAAACCAAGATTTAATTATGCAGCTGCAAGTTCCCCACATAAACTAAATGCATCTTTGAGAAATAAAAACATTCAGAACCCATTTATAGTTTGAAACTACAAGTGGGTGAAAATCTATTCCCAACCTCTCAGCATTTGATTTAATTATGGTTGACTTTTTTTATGTTACTGTACTGAAAATTGAAATAAAACCAGAATAAGGCTAGACTTGGTCCAACATTTTTTTATGTTGAAAAATGAAGATGCCGATTGTATTTTAAGAAAAGTAATACTGTCTGAATTACTATTTTAGGTATAACATACATGAGAATTATGGACCTAAGTATATAGAGTAACATATGAGTTGACAAGAATTTGTAATTTTTGTAATTTGTAATTTTCGATTTTTTGGGGCCACACCTGGTGACACTTAGGGGTTACTCCTGGCTATGTGCTCAGAAATCGTTTCTGGCTTGGGAGAATCATATAGGATACCGGGGATCGAACAGAGATCCATCTTGAGTCAGCCACGTGCAAGGCAAAATGCCCTACCGCTGCACTATCGCTCAGGCCCCATCAATGTACTTTTTTTTAAGTGCATGTATTTTATTAAAGAAAGTAGAAAGTTGATTTCTTTAATTTGCCAAGAGACTATAATTAATTATTTATTGAACTTAAACTTTGGCACTCTTTAAAATTGTTGAAAACACCATGTTTTGGCATGATTATGTATAAATGATTAATTCAGCATGGTTTTACTCCACACTGAATATTCCTGTCTTTTGCAGTAGAATTTGCTAGGTCTCATGGTGTGGGCAAAATAAAATTCTGGAGTGATTCCCAGTTTTAATAGTCCCAATTTATTATTACCAACTGAACTCTGATCAGATCATGGACTGGATTAGATCCCAGTTTTTTTCTTCAATATGCCCCAAATTTATGGTTCCCTTAATAATGCTGATAAAATTGTGTGTTTGAATATGGCTTATGTTGGTGAAAAGAGATTCAGTTAATTACTTTTAGATTCTTATTAGATCATCATGACCTGGAAGTCATGAAAAATATCACTAAATGATGTGTCTTCGGACAAGGCCCTGCTCTCATTTCTTGTTGACAGAGAGAAGTCATCTGATTTCTGTTTTTAGTGGTCCTAACCATCTCAGTGAATGAAAAGTGACTTGTCGGATCATAGTACTGACTATTGATGCTTACATTAAGGTAAAGACAGAGAGAGAGAGAGAGAGAGAGAGAGAGAGAGAGAGAGAGAGAGAGAGAGAGAGAGAGAGAGAGAGAGAGAGAGAGAGAGAGAGAAAGGGAGAGAGAGAAAGGGAGAGACAGAGACAGAGAGAGAAGACAAACTGCCTCCAGAGTAGACACACTCCCAGCATCCCTGATTCAGGGACTTTATTTTAAAATGACCCACAAATTCACAGTGGGTCACAGGGATGCAGGTGGCTATAGTGATGGTTATATTTATTGGATGTTACTAATACCTGTCTTCTCAGAAATGCTTGTGGTCTTCAACGTTATTGGGCACCTTACGATACTCATTTAGACAAGGAAGAGGAGCACCTAGAGCCTAATGCATGCCATGCCAGCATTTTCTATGAGCCAAAACCTTTTAATAGAACCTAAATCAATGTTAGAAATGCTGTATTAGCAACTACTTGTCAGCCGAGCTGGATCCATACATAAAATGAATCACTTGACAGGCACGCTTTCCAATAGCCATGTAGACAACTTCTAAGATTAAAACACAGAAACTCTTTCAAATTTGCTTGAAAAGGGGTCTGGGAGGTAGCATTGAGGTAAGGCGTTTGCCTTTCATGCAAAAGGTCATCGGTTCGAATCCTGGTGCCCCATATGGTCCCCTGTGCCTGCCAGGAGCAATTTCTGAGCATGGAGCCAGGAGTAACCCCTGAGCACTGCCGGGTGTGACCCAAAAACCACAAAAAAAAAAAAAGAAAAGAAAAGAAAAGGTAACTCATATTCAAATACCCAGGAGTGACTTGCTATGTTGCAGTCATGCATTTGAAATACATTATAAAATGAAATGATATTCAACTACCGAGAATGACCACATTCTATTTAGGAAAAATATTCTGATAAAAATCTGAAAAGAAAGTTTGAATTCTATGGGTCTTGGTAATTGCTATTCATTGACACATATTAAATAAATAAAAGTATATTCAATATAGTCAACAAACGTTAGCAAGTAACTTGATGTTTATGCCAATCAGAAACACAAATGCACTTGAGTCACTGAAGACTGCAAACAACTATGGCAGAATTTGAAAAGAGGATTTCCTAATACAACTTTAGGTGGTATAATTAGGCTGAAGGTCCTTTGATGATGATAACTTACAAATAATACTCACTTCATCAATTGCTTTTATAAATTTGGATAAACTGGCCTTGGTAATATATTACTAAGGACATATCTCCCTTTTCACCCCATGAAATGATAATACTTTAAGGCTTCTGTTTTATCCATTGCATTTGGATACAATATATTTTATGCATTTTGTTTGAATAATATGTTTTTACCCTCCAACATTGCTTTGAAGGGGAAAATATGAACAAATAAAATTTAAATGAATCCAGAATGTTGACAGTAGAGTAGTTTATAGCTGCACCATAAGTATACAAGTTAACTTAATTTGCTAAAAGTGTTTTGGAAAACAGGAACTAATAAAGATTGTGTAAATTAAATTGATATTTTATTTTGTTTTGTTTTGTTTTTTTTGGTTTTTGGGTCACACCCGGCAGTGCTCAGGAGTTACTCCTGGCTCCATGCTCAGAAATTGCTCCTGGCAGTCACAGGGGACCATATGGGGCACCGGGATTCGAACCGATGACCTTTTGCACGAAAGGCAAACGTGTTGCCTCCATGCCATCTCCCGGGCCCCAAATTGATATTTTAGAGAATTTCTAAAACACACCTCTTTACTTTTTATCTGGGAGTTTGCTATGTGGTTTCCTGCTTTTTCAAGCTACCAAGACAGTACAGCCCAGTAACTTGGAGGCAGAATTCCTCCTTGTTCCTGAAAATTCAAATGCTGCCACTTGGGTGAGAGAGATAGAACAGCAATTAGGACACTTGCCTTGCATACAGCCAACCCAAGTTCAGTCTTCAGTACCACACATGGACCATCGAGCTTAGCCAGGAGGAATTACTCAATACCAAGCCAGAAACAAGCCCTGAGCACAGACAGGTATGACTCAAAAATCAATCAATTGGGGCTGGAGAAATAGCATGGAGGTAAGGCTTTTGCCTTGCATGCAGAAGGTCATTGGTTCGAATCTTGGCATCCCATATGGTCCCCTGAGCCTGCCAGGAGCGATTTCTGAGCATAGAGCCAGGAGTAACCCCTGAGCGCTGCCGGATATGACCCAAAAACCAAAATAAATAAATAAGTAAAATAAATCAATTAATTAATCAATAAAAAATGAAAGGATACTCTTAATTTTATGCCCTTAACAGAGAAGTCCTAACCTCAGCCTTTGGCTTACAAACACCATTTTTTACTCTATTTTTTCCCCAATTTTCTGAGAAGGTATTTTTTTAAATCGCTCTTTTGCTTTTAAACTGGGAGTGATCTTGTTCAGAGCATGTTTGACAATGCCTGAAAATACTTTTAGTTGTCACATGTAGAAAAAAAGCACCATTAATATCCAGTAGATCAGTAGCAGAGATTTTTCTCATCATCCTATAAAGTCAGAGTAGTCCCCTACCACAGCAGTTACCTACCCAGCCTCAGTTTTCAGTTGTGCCAAAGTCTAGAAACATTGTTTTAGAAGTGCTGGAAATATAGAGGCACAGATAAGAATCTGTTATAGAGGGGGAGGGAAAA
>PVKC010032880.1:0-14129 GCA_004027635.1 Crocidura indochinensis
TTTCCAGTTCCCTGATTCGTGAGTTAGATTAAGATAGTTCTCTGTGTAGTTATTTCTATAGCTGCACTCACCACTCATTTTGGTGAGCTTTATGAAGTGAGCTGGAAGTTCCAGCCCTCCTCCCATTATCTCTGAGGATTGGTGCAAAAATGACTTACATTTTCCTCAGAACCCATAGATGAGTGAGACAATTCTACTTGAGATATCTTGAGAAGACGATCATTCACCTCTGAACTTTTACTGTGAGATCCTGGAAATCTATGGGTCTTGTAAATAATGCTTAGGAGTTTTCAGTAAAGAATGTTAGTATGCCTAGTGGTCAATGGACTCAATGGTGACAGTTTTCTGTCACCAGTGCTAATGTGTTTCTCAAATCTTTCATGAAGTGACATTGTTTCCTATATTCTTTTCTTTTTTCTGATCGAAGTCATTTCATTATTTTCTTTTTTCTTTTTTTACTAGTTCTAGAATTTCTGCTTGTTACATCTGATTATTCAGGTTTATCTATCAGGATTTTGATTAGCACTGCAATAACCCTTCATAATTCATCTATAATAGTCATAAGACTACTTGTATCTCCTTATTTTTTGTGTGTAAGTATAATGCTTGTTATGAGACTTAATGCACTTTTAATATTTAGTTCACAACACAGCTCTGTGTTGTTTGAGTTCTTATTGTTACCTTTTCAGCCTTATATTAGACCTCTTATTTTAATTGGTCAGTTGACTTGGCACACTGTGTTCCTTTTTTTCTACTATCACATGCTATTTCCTCTGTTTAAGCATTTTTTTCACTTTTATTCTGTAATATATTCATTCTATAATCAATTCAGTCAGTTTGTTTTTGCTTTATAAAAACTTTTCATAAACAAAATTGCAAAAATACTTTAGTAGCATGATCTCTAGTCTCTAATAATTATTGATATATTTTATTTTTCCTGTGTTATCATTTATATTGTGTATCTTTCTATTATATCAAACTCCATTAAATCATAATATATTCTATCTTATTTTTCTCTCACGTGTTTTAAATATTGTACACACCATTTACATCTTTTAAGTGAATATCACTTTGAATTTAAGTTTTATGTTTCTTCCTCCGTTTCTTTCTTCCCTGCCTTGGTTCTTCTATTTCTTCTTTCCCTTAATAACCTTTCTTTCCATTTTTCTTCTTCCTTTCTATCTTCTTCCCTCTTGCTATCCCTCCCTTTTTTCATTCTCTCCTCCCTCCTTATTCTTCCTAGTTTCTATACTTCCCTCACTCCTTTCATTATTCCTTCCTGTATTTTCCCTCCTTCCTACACTTCTCTCTACTTATTTTCTTCCTTCCTTCTTTATTTCCTTCCTCTCTTCCTGCTTACCCATTCCTTCTTTGCTTACTTCATCTACTTTCCTCTTTTCCTCCTCACTTCCTTCTTTTCCTTTTTTCTTCCTCCATTCTTACCATTTATTATCTCCCCTCTCCTTCCTGACCTTCCTTCTGTCCTCCTTTATTTTCTTCCACCTTTCCGTTCCTTTGTCTCTTTTCTGCTTGCTTGCTTGCTTGCTTGCTTGCTTGCTTACTTGCTCCCAAGCATCACCACAGTATTGGACTCCAGCACTGAGTCACTTGATCAGGTAGACAAGCACAGTTGGGAATGGTTCCACGACCTTTGGAATCGCGGGAACTTCCCACTATTTCTCCACAGAGACATATAATATGTTTTATGCTTAATTATTAAAACAAGGGTAAAAATTTTGTTATTTTATTGAGTGGATTAAGAAAAACACAAATATGAAAAGATGGAAAGCAGGGGTCAAGTGTTTTCAGGTTCATTAGTGGTGTTAAAAAAAGGACAGAACTGGACCCGGAGAGATAGCACAGCGGCATTTGCCTTGCAAGCAGCCGATCTAGGACCAAAGGTGGTTGGTTCGAATCCCAGTGTCCCATATGGTCCCCCTTGCCTGCCAGGAGCTATTTCTGAGCAGACAGCCAGTAGTAACACCTGAGCAACGCCGCCGAGTGTGCCCCCCGCAAAAAAAAAAACAAAAAGAACAAAAACAAAAAAAGACAGATAAAACGAGAATCAAATCTAGAGACCCAAACACCAACAATCAAACCTTAAAAGAGGCATGTCACAATAGCAGGCTGGGAGCATGGACTGATGGGATGGGATATACTCTGGGAAAATTGATGCAAGAACGTGAACACTGATGATGGAAAAGGCCCAGATTCTTTGTATGTCAGAAAGTAAACAATGAACAACTTTGTAAATCACAATGGTTGCGATAAAAAGAACTAAAAATCAAAAAAACTGTATTGAAACTGTTTTGTTCTTTTATAAGGTCTTTTTAAGAACTGCCTATATAACATAGCCTTTTATAAAAATTACACCATTATAAAAATAATCAATGTTACTTCAATTATGAATATACTATTTCATGAGATTTGCCATTCTATTTAATCTAAAAATATTTAATGTGGAGTGAGATATTGGATGTCAAAGTTTTCTTAGATTTGTTTAAATAATGCTGAGAAAATATTTTGACAGTCCAGTCTAAAATGTATTAATTAAATATCAAACATATCCCATGAAGTATAATATTATTTTCACTGCTTTCTGTTGTTGCTATTCATTTTCTCAAATATCATCCTTATTACAAGTAGAAACTGAACCAACTGCATCCCTGCAGTTTGTCTTAGAAAGATAAAAAAAAAATGTTCCCAATTTGGTGTTCCCCAAGTGTGCATTAGTCAGGCAGAGTTAATGGAGCTATCTATCACTCCCAGCTCTCCTCTGTGAGCAGAGAGCAATAGATGACCCAGCTGACTCAGCTCAGCTAGTTTGTTATTCATAGGCTGACTGCAGTGCCATTATGATGGACTCATCTCAGAGATCTAAAGCTCAATTGGGCAAAGGTATCAAAACTTCCTTGTCAAATGTGGATGTGATTGTGCAGATTAGGTCTTAATTCAAATAGCGTAGTTGGAAAAATTATCAAATTAATTTGCAGACAGAAATGGAACTATTTGAGCTGATATACTGTAGTATTGAATTTCGAAGTATATTTATGACTGGGGAGATATGTTAAAAAATACACAGAACTTCCAATCTATATATAACATAATTAATTAAACCATGTAAATAGACAGCGAAGCATACTCACTAGTTGCTAATTAATTTTGGATAAAATTGAAATAGATTTTTATAATAAAAAGTCAAAATTTTATGTATATTATAATTAAGAGTTTCTAATATATTCGCACAGATTATCAAAAACCTTGCTCCAAGATTTATGATTATGAAATTTCAGTGTTCAATTTTATTTATTTCCCATATTCCCAAACATTTCATATTATGCCCATTAAACAAATACCATTAAGTGTGGGTAAAAGTGATATATATATATATATATATATATATATAATTATGCAATTGCTACACTCTTATTCTCCAAACCTAATCCGAATGAATCATTTCATCTTTTGCTTTTAAAGTGTTTAATTTCAGGATATAGAATTTGGTGTCTCTTCTTTTCCATTCCATAGACTTCAACATTTTTGAATAATGTAGAAATCCAGACATGTACCATCTTTGACATGTCAAAATGATTATTTCTAGAGAACTGTCACATTAGATCAACTTTCATCCCTATGTTAAAACTTGAAGTATTTAATTCAAGGACTGCCTTTCGGAATTTGACAGTGTGACACTAAGAATCTAGTGATAGATGTGAGAGATATATCTAGAATTTGAATGATTTTCTAAAAGTTTGGAATAGGATATAAATATTAATAGAACATTAATTCTACTAAAATTTATATAAACATTTTAGTACACAATAAAGTTTTCAATTTGATTTTTTATACCAACTTATTTTGAATATTTAAGTTCATTTTTAGGTATCTATTAAAAGCAATATATAAGTATATATATTTTAATATCTTTTTTTGTTTGTTTATATTTTTGGTTTTTGGTCACACCTGGCAGCCCACAGGGGTTCCTCCTGGCTCTATGCTCAGAAATTGCTCCTGGCAGGCAGGCTTAGGGGACCATATAGAATGCTGGAATTCGAACAACAGACCTTCTGCATGCAATGCAAATGCCCTACCTCCATGTTATCTCACCAGCCTCAGTATATAATTTTTTATTTTTGTTGTTTAGAAACAATATTTTTTGATGTTTAGAAACAATATACTGTAGTAATTAAGGAATGCTCCCTTCTCAGAGCTGAGATTCACTTCCAATTATGTGTAGGATACTAGGATATGGAAAGGACCTTATTTAGGGTTCCAGGATACAAAATATGTGTTCAAGCTTTTATAACAGAAAGCTTGATTTTTTTAAAATTTTATGTTTATCATTACTTTAAATTGTAGATTAAAAAAACAATTTTTAAATTATTAATATATAAATTGTAATATATGTAGAAATATTTATTCCTGTGACTTTCAGGGTGGTTCCTAAAAGATAGAAATAAGTATTAACTTACAAAAATCATTTAAATCCAGATTTGGTTTGATAAAAATGGAACAGTAAAATAAAAATAGCAATATTTCATTCAAAGATATTCTGGAAAACAAGTTTTAACATTTTTTCAAAAAGATCACCACAACTTAGGTGACAAACTGATTACTATATTTCAAATCACTTAGGTGTTTTTCTTAAAATCTTAGATATGAGTCTAAGAGAGGAATCACAGTATATATGGATATCAAACACTTACATTTAATTAATATACATGTTTATCATTATTAACTCTATTTTAAACTTTTAAAAATAAACATTATTTTCTAAATATATTACAATAATGGGTGTAAAATTGAATATATACACTTAATTTATGTAATCATATATAGTTATAGATAAAGTGAAATTAGGTGGCAATTTCACTAATGCAAGCATTAGGTAATTTGCTTGTGTTATTCCATATCCAGAGGAATTCACACTTTACTTCTGACTCTGTTCAGTGATCATTCTTTGCATTAATGTAAATGAATGATAGGTGTAATAGGTGGTACCAATGATTGTACACAGGTCAGCCACTTGCAAGACAAGAACCGTACCTGCTGTACTTTATCTAGGAACCAGATTTTAAAGCTTTTTAATATAGACTTACAGAAATAAATAAGTTAAACATATAAGGTAAAAATGATTATAGTATGCTGCTGACCCAGGTTTAATACCTGGCACCGTTTATGGTCCCTGTCAGGAAGATTTCTAGAAGTGGTTCCTGATTTTAGAGTCAGAAGTAACCCTGTTCACAAATTAAATCTAAAATTAACCTTCACCAAAATAAACATAAATTATTATAATAAAACTTCTAGTAATCCCCACTCATGAACATTTTTAAGCACTCTGATGTTCCCTCTTACTTTCTTCTTATTTTTATAGTGCATTTGGATTTGCTTGATATATTATGCATTTCTTATTTTTCATTACTTAATTACACAAAGTGTGACTATTATATTTCAAACTGAGTAACAGAGTCAATGTCAGGTGAATATTATGGAATTTGTTTGAAGAAATTGAACTGGACAATGATAGGAACAGCCACTTTGAATAAGTGCATATAGTGAAATAAAAAGTTGAATACTAACCAGAGAAATAATTATTATTTTGTTTTGTTTAGTTTCTTATTTTGGAGGTGGCCAAATGTGATGATGCTAAGTACTGTCACCTGACTCTGTGCTGAAGAATTACTCCTTGGGTTGCTCAAACTACCAAGCAGTTTCAGGGACAGAACTAGGTTTGGCCTCTTGCAAGAGAAGCACTTTAGTTTGTGTAATCTGTTGTCTCTCTGTTCTTGCTTCTCTAAATCTATGCACTTTAAGGCTATATATGTTTTTAATTTATACATTAATTAAATAATTTATTTAATTTTGCTTTAATGCTACACCCATCTGTGCTCATTGCCTTCTGAATATTTAGCAGACTTTCCCCTAGTAATTCTTTTTTGGTTTGTTTGTTTTTGTTTTTTTGACCACACCTGGTGACAGTCAGGATTTACTCCTGGCTTTGAGCTCAGAAATCGTTTCTGGCTTGGGGGACCAAATGGGACGCTAGGGGATCAAACTGCGGTCCCTCCTAGGCTAGTACACACAAGGCAGACACCTTACTCCTTGTGCCACATCTCCGGCTCCTCACCTAGTAATTCTTGGGAGTCCTAGAGTCCTGGGATTTAACCCAGGGACTGCAAAACATGCATTCATGTTTTTTGAGCTAGTCTCTGTACTGTTTTCTAGAGATTAAACCAGATTGCTTCTCTTTGACAGTGAATGGAGGTTACATACCTGTTAACATGGTTGTTTCTTGAAATTTTTTTTTTTTGCATGGACAAATCTTATTGGTGTTAAATGTTATCATTTTTTTATTTCGAAGAAATGATGATAACTTTTACATGGTCCAATATTACTACTTGGGATAAATATATGTTTGCCTCTCTTCTCTTGTTTGATAAGGTTGTTTATTTTAAAGCTATTTTTAAAGAAGTCTTGAAGTTCTCAGAATTTTTACTTTTGTTTTGGAGGCACACCTATTGGTGAGCAAGGCTTTCTTTTTATTGTGCACAGGGTTCAGGGATCACTTCTTCTGAGCTTGGAGTACCACTCTACCACTCTAGCCCCTCAGAATATGTGTGATGGGGGTGTGCAGAGAGGCTAAATGATAGAATATATAATCTAAAATATAACTGTTTTTATATATCTAAGATGTCTTGGAAAATTATTTAACAGCATTTAAATAGTGAAATAAAGTAAAGGTATATTTTTCTCAAGTAATTGTCCATTTTACATTGAAAATTAAAGCTCGGTCCATGTTTCATACTAAATTACTGTCATCAATGACAGGCCATGCTTCTCTCCTATGTGTTCAGGTAAGCATGAGCCTTCAACTTCCCTCTACTGTCAAATAATGGATATGGCTTGTAGTCTATTTTAGGATTTTCATTCCAATGATGCTGTGACAGACTCTATGGATATTACCAGGTGATGATGTTTCAGAAAAGGTCAGTAAGATCAAGTAACAGAGGAGCAGAGAAAGAGTGCATTGTTATTACTCAAGGTACAAAAGTAAAAGCAATACAACAATTTGAGGCTAGTGAAAATTTTAATCAATAGATAAAATGTTAGGGATTACATGCTGTGTGATTTTCAAATCAGTGAAAGCAAGTAATCCTGCTGTAAATAATTTAAACTTGAAGCATATAGTGACATTTATTTTTAAATGGCTTTGCTATTAAGTTTTCTTAAAGTCTATATAATTATCATTTTCTCTCTAGTATATATTTAAATTTTCTACACTTAAATTTATCGTTTAAATTTTCCAGAGGCAATTTTTGCATTTGACAAAATGGGTCTCATTTAATGATGGGAATTGGTGTAAAGCAGGATTTGATTAATAGAAATCCACCCTCCGTTAAACAATCATGAAATGTTTCTAATCTGTTAATAGAGCTTGGAGTGAGCCACTTAGAAATATTACTGTGTTTAGTATTTGTTATAAATTTCTATTCCAGAATCACCGACCCATTTTAAAATAACTATAATCAATTTCTTAAAAAATGTAGAAATAATTATTTTTGTTTTAAAGGGAATTATTATAGCTCATATGAGCTATTATACATTTAAATGATTCAACAAATGAACATGCCCTATAGGGAACTGATTTATTCTCATCTACTTTCTAAGAATATAATCTTTAACTATAATGAAAAAGATGGTCATCTCAAGTGATATTTGTGAGAAATAGCAAAAGGACATTACCAAAAGAATGAAAAAAGGTCCAGTATAAATTTTACTTGGGCATTTCACATTATTTGAACTGGCAAATTATCAATTAGTAAAAAAAAATAAATGTATTAAATGTAAGTGTTAAGCTGTAAAATTACTTTAAGGGTAATTGTATCTCTTCAGGGTGCCTTTAACCATAGTTAATTACTATTGTAATGTGAAGATAAGATTTTACTACATTAATAAGAGTCCAAACCACCTTTGGAATTTGCCCCCTTGTGGTCTTCACCAGATATTTAAATCATTTTCTAATGACATGCATTATCAGGAGCTTAGCAACTAAGGCTAGAATCATTAAACCTTCCATTTTCATTTATAGGGCTTTCATTTCTAAGCAGTGCTTTCCCACCCCACCCCACACTATTTAAACCATCTTTGTTTTTTTTTACTTTTGCAAGACCTGAACTAAAACGTGCAAGAATACTGAAGGCCAAATGATCAGTCACTATGTTTATAAAATATATATGTGTATATATACATGTTACTTATTGCTCTAGCTCTCTTTGAATAAAAATATTTTAAAAGAAGAAAATAATTTCCTCTCAAAATCACTTATTAAAAACTAGTTATGATCCCTTGAATAGTTTCACTATCAAGGGAGATGATACATAAGGTCGTTTGAGAAAATATAAAGTCTTCCTCGAGTTTATGTAATTTCAGAAGGTCGCTAAGATCATAGTCAAGCATAAATTTTGATAAACCTAGTAATGGAAAGTAAAATGTAAGGTAACCTGATTTTTCTTATAGAATGGTAAGGAGTGAACTCTCCCATCCCTTCTTCTTTTCCTTCGATCATGTAATTTAAATATAAAATTGTAGAAGTATGTGTCTTTTTCTATGAAATACCTATATATCCTTCTGAAAACTAGATAGAACTTTTGTCAGCTTTATGACTCGACATGTCTTTCTCAAGAACCTGAGAATCATCACTTTGAAATATGAACATCAAGGGAGATAGCATCCCTATCTCCCAACTTTTGAAAAAGATTAGGAGTCAAACTGCACCAGTGACTTACTCCCAGAGACGAGACTATCTTCTGTCATAAAAATATGGCACAATTATTTCTTTTCTAGATATAGGCAGTTAGCTAACAGATTATCACTCAATTACCAGGTATATTTAGGGTGAAGTGTGTAGGATGGTGTGATCAAAGCTTCTTACCTGAGGAGTATTAATTGTGCATCTTGAAAATACGTATAAATTGGATAATATCAGTGTTAATATGAAAAAATATGCAGTTTATTTTTTGCAATCATTTAGCACATTTTCTATAATTCATAGACATTTCTGATTTAAAGTTGGTTCAAAAATTAAAATACTTTCATTTTCTGCAACCTTTGTGAAGTGGATTATCTAGTTGAGAAAAGTTTTGTTTAAAATAAATTCCATTTTTAATAACACAAGTGATTTTTTCCTATGGCTTTTGGGGGGTTCACACCTGGTGACACTCAGGGGTTACTCCTGGCTATGAGCTTAGAAATCAATAGATCCTGGCTTGGGGGACAACATGAAATACCTGGGGATCGAACCGGGTCGGACCTAGGTTCCTGAAACGCAAACGCTATACCACTTGCGCCATCTCTCTGGTCCCTCTCCTGTTGCTTATACTTGTAAAATTAAAATGATGTTTTTATCTTGGGAAGATTTTGATGCCTAAAAGGATAAAAAGATATCCATAGTCCTAATGCTTAATATGTATAGACTATGGATATATATTATTTGTTTTTAGAGTGTATAATTAAACATACAGTATGAAACCATAACATGCATAAATACAGTATGAAACTATAACATATGCATTAACATTGTGTATTCTTTAATTATTTTAAAATAATTTTGGTTTATAAAGGTTGCATATAATTTATGAATACAGTTTTATATCTAGTAAAATATATATACAACTATACCCACCCAAATCCAGTGTAACAGTATTTTTCAGTTAACAGTTCTTTGCTATTTCCCTTTTAGTCTTTCTCTTTCTACTTAATTCACCCAATGTGTTCTCATCATCCTCATTATTGCAAATGATAGTATTTCATATTTTACTATGACTGTGTAGTATTCCATTTTATGCATATACTTCATGTTTTAAATCTATCAGCAACATAGACATTTTAAAAATACTGTATTAGGACCAGAGCAATAGTACAGAGGGTAAGGCACCTTTCTTATTCGTCAGCATAACTTCAGACTCGATATTCAACATAGCATATGTTTCCCCAAGCTTTATAGGAATGGTCCTTGAGCACACAGCAAAAAATAAACCCTGAGTATTACCAATGTAACCCTCCAAACAAAACAAAACAATACAAAATTATTTTCATGAAAAAATATGTTAATCTTTTCAATTTCACATTTTTTTTTTGTTTTGGTTTTTGGGTCACACCCGGCAGTGCTCAGGGGTTACTCCTGGCTCCATGCTCAGAAATTGCTCCTGGCAGGTACAGGGGACCTTATGGGGCACCGGGATTCGAACCAATGACCTTTTGCATGAAAGGCAAACGCCTTACCTCCATGCTATCTTCCAGGCCCCTAATTTCACATTTTGTATTATATGATAGATATTTAAGGTATATAGTAGTTCTAATTTTATTTATTTAAGAAATCTCTAGAAAGGCTGAAACAAATTACATTCCCACCGAATGTGTATTGGACTTCTTTTTAATTCTCACTTCTGCCAACACTTATTTTGTCTCATATATTTTATATGATGTTTATTCTCAGTGGTATAAGGTGCTATTTTATTGTCTTTTGATTTGCTTTTTACTGATAATAAGTGATAACCACCAGTTTTTCGTGTATTTTAGCACGTTCCCCCCTTTTCATGGGGTTCTTTGTGGTTTTGTAGTTGAGTTTTATGATTTACGTATTCTGAATATTAGCCTTTTGCCACATGGTGACATTCTAATATTTTCTTCCTTTCAGTATCATGCTTTATTTTCTGGAAAGTTATTTTGTTACACACAACTCATTTTATTTTTTTGCTTTTGCTATTTTTGCCATTAGAATCAAATCCTTAAATAAAGTTCATATTACAAATGTTTATCAAGTCTTCCTGTCTTTTTGGCTCACTTTTTTCTTTTATTATAGTAGTGACCAATTTTATTTTTAATGAGACTATCTAGTTTTTCCAAAAAATATTTATTGAAAATAGTTTTTTTTCTTTACTCTGATACTGGTTTCCTAAACAAAAATTAACTCTAAAGCAAAGACTTTCAACTTTTGATCTTGCTTTTATTCCAATAATCATAGCATCTATTTTAAAATTGATACCTTGAACTTTATTTCACACAGTAACTTTTTGAATGTATTAGGAAGTTATGGAATATTACACTTCTCTACATTTATAGTCTCTGTGAGAATTTTTTTGGCTACTTTGAATCTTCAGTTGTTCCACACAAATTTCACTTAGGTTTATTTGATGTCTTTAAAAATGTACTTGGAATTTTGATAGGGATAACACTGAATTTACATAATACTTTAAGTAATTTGATCATTTTTAATAACCTATATCTTTCTTGAGCATAGCATGGCTTTCTGTAGAGAATGGTTTTCTATTTTTATTGTCTACTATTCATTTACTTATTTATTTTATTCGTTTCATTAGTAGTGACTTACATTTTTGATGTACAAGTCTCCCACCTTGTTTGAGAGAATGATACCAAATAGGTTTTTTCTTAGATGGAGACTGTAAGAGTATATTTTTTTGGTGGGCTCCTTTTCCAGTTTTATAATTGCTATTAATCTATGGTAAATTTTAATACAGTGATTGTGTAGACTATTATTTTTGTTATATAAACTATTATTTAGAATTTGTTATTATAAAATTTTGACTTGCAGAAAATTATTTTTACTTCTTTTCTCCCAGATTTTATTTATTTAATTCCTTCTTTAGTAGTTGTGAGTTTGAATACTATATTGAATGTCATCAGTGAGAGAATTCTCTATGTCCTTTTCTCTAAATTTTTAATCTTTTCTTTCCTCTACTCTATTATATTTCACGTGTTTTTTTCAAGGTCTTTTCATTGGTGAGGTTTAGATTAAGGATTGGTTTCCTTTAACTTTTTAAAATACAATGGTGAATTGCCTCGCAATAAGATAGAGTTATACAAGATTTTCAGTCATACAATGCCTAACACACATTTCTTCAATATGCACATTTCCACCACTAATGTGACCCCAATTCAGCCTTCCTCCTAAACTTCTCCTACTGACTTCTATTGAAGAAATTTTTTTTAATTGTCTCTCACTCTTCCCTTTTTCTGTTTAGCCACTGTGGTTGACATTGTCATTACTGAAAAGGTAACATGCACATAACTTTGCCTCCTTTCAAAAACCATTCACTTGTATTTCCAACTATAACTGTCATAGGGGTCTCACGTCAGCACTGACTATACATACGTCCAGACTGTTTATGGCAAGCTTCCTAATATGGAATAGGCCTCCTAGCCCTCATACCTATTGTTTTTGGGAATTATAAGCATGTTATTTTTTTTATTACAGTTCATAAATGGCCCCCATAATTTAATGGTCATTTCTATTCCTCTGAATCAGTTCTTCAGCATAGTGATCTCCATATTCATTTGAGGATAAGCAAATTTTATTAATTCATTTTTAATTGCTGCCTGGTATTTCACTGTGTAACTATAACACAGGTTTTTATTCACTGAGCTTTTCTCCAGAAATTAGATTGTTTCAGTTTCTGGCCATTGTATATAGTGCTGAACTAAACAAAGTAGTTCAGATTAGTTTTCTATACTGTGTTTTGAACCCATATGGCATTAGTGGGTCATACAGGAGTTCAATTTTTAGTTGTGTCAGTAATTTACGTATTGCTTTTCTAAAAAGACTGGATAGTCTACATTCCCACCAGCAGTGAATGAGATCCCCTCTCCTCTTCCTGCATCTGCACCTGCAATGGTCATTCTTGATGTTTTTTTGTGCAGGTTTTTCTATTTTTTTTTTTTTTTTTTTGGTTTTTGGGCCACACCTAGTGACGCTCAGGGGTTACTCCTGGATATGCGCTCAGAAGTCACTCCTGGCTTGGGGGACCATATGGGAAACCGGGGTATCGAACCGCGGTCCGTCCTAGGCTAGCGCAGACAAGGCAGACTCCTTACCTCCAGCGCCACCACCCGGCCCCTTCTATGTTTTCTTGATGGATAATTATTTTGCTGAGAAGTTTCAGTCTAGTAATTCACATGATTTTATACAGCAATTGCCTTCATTCTTGTTGATTTTTATATTCAAGAAAATTTTTCTTACTGATTCATATTTATTCCACCTAGTATATTGCTTAATACATACATATATATATACACTTAAGGTATATATACCTTATATATGTATATATGTATGTATATATATATATACATACATTTTTTTTTATTGTTTTTTTTGAGTCACACCCGGCAGTGCTCAGGGTAATGTTACTCCTGGCTCCATGCTCAGAAATTGCTCCTGGCAGGCACGGGGGACTATATGGGGCACCGGAATTTGAATCGATGACCTTTTGCATGAAAGGCAAATGCCTTACCTCCATGCTATCTCCCGGGCCCCTATATATACATACTTAAGGTATATTTCTATTTTCTATTTATCTATTTTGTTGATTTGTAGTTTCTTAAATAATTAAATTCTTTAATGAACTCACTGTGTAATATATAATTGTAATAATAACTGAGTGATTTGTAGTTTTAACCTGATAATAACCTAAAAGATAATTCTTGTCTTTTTTAATTTTTTAATTCAATGCTATTTTCTTTCTCATATGTTATCTATCTCAGAGTTTATATACACTAGGGATTACATATCTATTTGGATAGTAATAACTAATAAACACATCTAATTCAAATCTTCAAATAAGGCTGATGTTTTTGTTTTGTTTTGTTTTGTTTTTTTTTGGTTTTTGGTTTTTGTTTTTGGGTCACACCCGGCAGTGCTCAGGGGTTACTCCTGGCTCCATGCTCAGAAATCGCTCCTGGCAGGCACAGGGGACCATATGGGGCACCGGGATTCGAACTGATGACCTTTTGCATGAAAGGCAAATGCCTTACCTCCATGCTATCTCCCGGGCCCCAGGCTGATGTTTATTATTGATATCTGATCTATTAATGTGTAAATTCAGATACTGTAGATTATCATTCTCTAATTTCGTTGCTCTCAGTGACATTCACGCTAAATAATTGCTCTATATCTTTAGATATTACTTTGTTCTGAACTTTTTTATGTCAATGAATAGTAATTGAATTGCTCTTAAGTTCTTAATTATTTTATAAAACCTCTCATTGTTTCTTTTTTCTGGAACATATACGTGACATTTCTATTTTTAGGCTCAGAAATTATACTGGGAACCATA
>PVKC010032881.1:0-14164 GCA_004027635.1 Crocidura indochinensis
TTTCCTCAAACTAACTCAGTATTTGGCATATTCTAAAATTTGCTAATAATCTGAATAAGTGATTTACTGGGGAGATAAGTGTCCTAATATAAAAATATTTAAGTAGGTGAAGAATTTGAAGAGGTGATTACAAAAGAAGAGTAGCCTCAAATTTATTAGAAATTCCAACATCAATAGTAAACATGATGAAAGTTAAAATGTTTTATCATTGTCTTTAAATTAGTCAAACTTAACAGGTCACAATGTTTGAAGAGAAAGCTAAAGCAGATGCTGAGGTTATACGCTTACTATGTTAGGGTCCGGAGTTGGAGGACAAGACCACACAATTGAACCAACAAGCTACTAACCGAGCAATCAGGACCAATTCCCCCACGAAGTGACCCTGCCTAGGGGGTCACAAGCCAGGTTATAAAGGGTTAGAAGCAGGAAGTCTTGATCTTTAATTTGATTGGCTATTATCTAGAATGTTTCTAGGATGTTTTGTCATGACATATTATCTAGGGTGGTATCTTGTGGTTTCTAGGGACTCAGGTCTGTATCGTTATTTTGGGGTTAGAAACACAGCCCGAAATGGAAATTTAGCCTGGTTAAACTTTTTTTTTTTTTTTTTTTGGTTTTTGGGTCACACCCGGCAGCGCTCAGGGGTCACTCCTGGCTCCATGCTCAGAAATTGCTCCTGGCAGGCACGGGGGACCATATGGTGCACCAGGATTTGAACCGATGACCTTTTGCATGAAAGGCAAACGCCTTACCTCCATGCTATCTCCCGGGCCCCTAGCCTGGTTAATCTTAAATGGAAACTGAATTTTGGGTTGAGAAAATGGAGTCCTTTCTGCGTCAAGCTTTAAAACTAGAGCTTTCATTAAATATATAAAAACTTTAAAGCAGCATTGTCTTTTGGTTAAGAATTATATGTAAATGTAACCAAAGATCTTAAAATTTAATAAAGTTATTAATTAGTTTGCTATAATTTTACTAAAATTTACTCATTCTTTATAATGTAGTGTCACTTTAATTATAATGTAGGTAAAGCATGAGTAAATAAGCACCAGTAAAAATATTTTAGAGATTATTAATGTTAATGATCTTAAGATTATATTTTAGAGATTATTTAGTGATATGAAGAAATTATTAGGACAGATAGTGTGAAAAGAGCAAGTTATAAAAAGTGTACCTGAAAGCAATGGAAGTGAAGAGCAGCCATTTGGAGAAAGCCTTTTGGAGGAAGCCTGCACCTTGGGGTTTGGGGGAAGAGGTGTGATAGGACAGGGAAGGGACCACTATGACAATGATAGAAGGAAGTGGTCATCTGGTTCAGGACTAAATGCTGAGAAGAGGTAAAGTAAAATGTATAAAACCTATCAGTATGGTAAATACAATGCCTTAAAGGGAAAAAACAGAAAAATAAAGTAATGCCTGCCACATAAGTAGGCTGGAAGACTGGAGGAAAACTTGACCATTGATAGAGGAAAGTGAACACTGATGAAGGGATTGAAATATTGTATGCCTGAAACTCAGTCATGAATAGTTTTTTTTTGTTTGTTTTGTTTTTTGGGGGGGTACACCCTCTGATGCTCAGGGGTCACTTCTGGTTATGTGCTCAGAAATTGTTCCTGGCTTGGGGAACCATATAGGATGCCGGGGGGAATGAACTGCGGTCTGTCCCAGGCTAGCACAGGCAAGGCAGATAGATGCCTTACAACTTGCACCACTGCTCTGGCCCCAGTCATGAATAGTTTTAACTCTGTGATTCACAGTGATGTGATTATATATAAAGGGTCAAAAATTCAAATTAATAAATATTGTAGATATTTTTGTATTATATCATAAAACTAAATTTGTGAGTTAAGTCTTTTCTGTGCATTTATGATGCAATCGCTAAGAAATAAATAGGTACAGTCATTCTCTAAGTCATACTTTTAAAACGTACAGTACATTTTTCATAAAGAAAGACGACTGGAGAATTGATTTAAACTGTAACAGTGCTCACTTCAGCGGCAAAAAGAATCAATGATAATTTCTATCTTTCTACACTTTGCTTTACCCTAGGAAATCATCTTGAAATAGCTTTCTCACCTTTATGGCAGTAAAAACTATATTTCACTTAATAAGTTGATTTCTTTTGTGTTATCTATGCATTCTGTAAAGGTCTTATAGACTTTCTACATTTGGGGAGAATAAAGACACTCTAGAGACAGAGATTCAGCCTCTTTGAGAGAGTGGGAGATGGAGTTTCAGAGTCTATCCACTCTATTCTTCCATAGAATACATGGTTGATATGAAACAATGGTGTGGGAAGGAAAGATAGCTAGTAAGGTGAGGAAAGCTATTTTCAGCATCAACCCAGGTTCTTTACACATCCTTCTAGGATCAAGGGAACAGACATATTCAAGAAAGGGGAGACTTAGGAGTGCAGGGAACAAAAAATATTCTCATCAGCCTTACACAAATGATCCAGGCCTAGTTTAGTGGACTCAGTGGTGTATGCCAAAAAACATGTTCACCTAGTACTTAACATAATCTCAGTCACCAATGAAATTTTGGAAGTTGGATATGAGTTCTTCATTTCCAGCTTTCTGAAGTTTCACTTGTTTGTTGTCATTTGAAGGCTAAAAATATGGTGGCTAATATTTTAAGACAGTGAGAGTCCTATCTACATAAGTTTTGTTGCAACGTATTGCAATTATTATTTTATTTTGGTAACGTTGGTCATCTCTTTCAATGTCTATTTTATGCTGGAATATATAGGAAGTAGTATATGAAAGATTGTCTATTCCTTGTAGTTTCAAGCATCTATTGAAGTAGATCTACAGAACAGAGCCATTGCTGACACTGCATATAAGGAAAGACCAAACCCCATTGTTGAGAAGTCAGAAGTAGAGGTTCAGTTATCTAGCATCCCAAGAACTCCTTGAGTTTCCAGAGTTTGAAAAAAAAAGGACTCTCCCCTAGAATTTTTGGAAGGAACCTGGCACCTTTTTGCCAATACCTTGAGTTCATTTTCTGGTCTATGGAATTGAAACAATACTTTTCTGTTGTAAAAATCCATCTATGCTGAGGTCATTTGTTTTGACATATAGGAAATGGCTACATTGGGGTGAGGTGGTGAAGCCAGGTGGAATCTCAGGAGAGAAAGGGCCTTTCTGAACATGGTTGTAATGTCATACCTAATCACTGTGGTTGATAAACAGGACTGTTGTTAAGGACATTTACTTGCCTTGCTGTGTACTCTGTGACACCTTGTTTATATTTTTTCACACCATGATACTTAACTTGATTTATACCTATAGAGCACATCTACTGAATTGTTATGGGATAAATTTCTCATGCAAATTTTAATAACTTAGAGAAAAGAATGCTTGTGTGGAAACTCTTCCCGTTTCTCATAGGTAAATTCCAAACACTACTGGATGTATATTTTGGCTTGATTAACAATTCAAGCAATATGATTTTTCAGAAAAATTTGAGATCCATCTTTAGGGTTTATCATCTTTAAAAATATATTAATAGTGAATATTGTTTCTAGTATAATGGGAAACTTTGTTGTGGTAGTCTGTGATGTCAAATGAATCCTGCCTCTAGTAGTTTATTAATGTTTGTGCTCTCATTTTAGGTAAAACACAGAGAAAGAGCTATTGCTGATTTAGTTACTAGGCATTAGCAAAAAGGGTTAGTAGGTTCTTGAGCATTATTCATTGACCATAATCTATAATTTGCTATGAACAATACTGCATGCTGTGCAAATACAGCAAAGAGAACCTTCATAAATAATTCCAGAAACACCAGCTCTACCAAGGCAGAGAGAATATATTGATGATGAGTTAATGTGTTAGGTCCCTGGGTTACTGACTTACCCAAGGCAAGTAAAGAGAATGTCCTTGCTCAGTGCAAAGTTTGGAATCTGTCGCTCTGTCCTTCTCCTCTTCTCCTCCTTAAAATTAGGTCAATCTAATAATGATGAAATTTAATTATTTCCTGCTGAATTTTATTTTCTAACAATACAGTAGTATTGTCGCTCTTATTTTTGTGATGGGAATAGAATTTGTTTTCCATTTTTATGCTTCTCTTCCAATCAACCTGCCTAAAATGTCAACTTTTGCTTTTTTTTAGGCTGTTGATCAGCCTAGGAGGTAAAAGTAAAACTATTTTATTCAGTTTAAGCAAAGTAGTGTTACACATTTAAGCCATCATTTTGAGATAGAAAAATGTAAGATAAGATTATTTATGCGGATTACTCTCTTGAACACACATTTGAAAGATAAGAGATTTCATGAGATTACCCAGCAATGGTAATCTGGTCTCAGAATCAAATCATATGACAAGGTAGCAGGAAAAATAATTCCTCATCATATTCTCTATGATTACATCTTAATCTCCAGAACCTGTGAATTTATTATGCTTCATGGCTAAAGGAACTTTGCACACATGATCAATTTAAGGATTTGGAGTTGAGGAGATGATCCTGTGTTATCCAAGTAAAGCCAATAGATTCACAGTCATAAAGGGAAGCAGGTGAGTCAATTTTAGAGTGACATAAATTGGTAAAGATAACATTGCCTACTACTCACTTTGAAGATGAAAGGAGGGTATAAGAATTCTGGCAACCTATTAAAATTGAAAAAGACACAGAATATTCTCTTCTAGATCCTCCCAAACGGAAGCCACCTTGTCAATGCCCGGCATTTTTCTCAATGACAATTGTGTTGCCAAACTATAAAACAATAACTCATTTTCAGTCACTGAGTTCATGAGTTTTTTGCTATCATAATGATAGAAAGCTAATCATGTGTTTTGACACCTTTAAAGAAAATTTTGCTTATTTTATTGCTATTTTTATTTGAGGAGCATACCTAGTAGTACTTAGGAGTCACTTCTAGTTGTGCTCAGGGACCCCCCATTTTTTTTTGTGCATATACAGTGTCAGAGAATTGAACCGCAGTAGGTCAACAGCAAGCCTTGTACTTTAACGCCTGTCCTATGTCTCTGAACCTTATTTATTACATTAAGAAAAAAATTTACTAAGGTAAGCACTTTACACACTCTACTTTCTCTCTAGTCTTAAGTGCTCAATTATTAATGGAAACAGGTGCCCAAAATGGTGAATTGACTTTTCTGTGACAAAAAATGTAATCAATACTTGACTCAAGTTTGTATGCTTTTTTTTGTTTTGTTTTGTTTTTTGTTTTTTGGGCCACACCCGGTGACGCTCAGGGGTTACTCCTGGCTATTTGCTCAGAAGTCGCTCCTGACAGGCACGGGGGACCATATGGGGAACCGGGGATCGAAATGCGGTCCGTCCAAGGTTAGCGCAGGCACCTTATCTCCAGCGCCACCGCCCGGCCCCCTAGTTTGTATGCTTTTATTATGCTATTCAGCACCTACACACATGCACTGTTTCTTTAGTATTGGCCCTCTCTTTGTTTCTCCCTCATGAGTGAAATCTCTGAAATTCTAAGATTTTTTTGTATATATATATATATGCAAAAATATATATATACATATATACATATATATACATATATACATATATATATTTGGGGAGTTTTTGCAACGAGTGGAACTGAATTGGAAATTGGAAGGACTCCATGAGAAACAGTCTCTGTGTTTTGTGGCCTTATATTCATGAATGGCTTTTTCTAGGTCATTCATGTGGTTTTATGAAATAAGTTATTTTCAGTAACAACAGGCATAACCTTTTTTCTCTTTATTTGTCAAGGGAAAGAAAAAGCATATTACTGAAAATTGGATGGTTGGCAGTAGCTAAGCACCAAGCATACACTTAGGAAATGGCAATGAAATACAAGAAAATTCAAAAAAATAAGCAACCATTTTCATCTTTAATCATAATTTCAATGAAGAAGATTTATTTGATTGTTAATATTCTCTAAACAGACCTGAAACAAGAGAAATATGATAAATACACTTGTTTTTTTCCTGTGGTCTACTATACCTACTTAATATATTGATTCCTCCTCTAAATATGTTTTTCAGGGACTAGAGTGACAGCACAATGGTAGGACATCTGCTTTACAATGGCCAACCTGGGACAGACCCACTTTCAAATTCCTGGCATCCCATACGGTCCCCCAGACTTCCAGGAGTGATTTCTGAGTGCAGAGCCAGGAATAACCCCTGAGTGCTGCCAGGTGTGGCCCAACTCTTCCCAGGGTCACTAAACTTTATTTTATAACCTTCAGGTTTAGTGGGTGGACATTTGTTTTCAAAGTAAAATCATATATATCACTATACATTTTTATAAGTTGGCCTGAATATTTCCCTAAAGAAAACCTTATAATCTGACTCAAAATATGGTAATTAATTTATTCTTCCCATCCTCGCTATTTTTTCCCCTGCATCAAGATAAAACTTCATGTTCTGATCTGCAACCTTCTGACCCAGTGAACTAGCTTATTCAGACCCTAAGAGATGTCGCCAGCTGCATCTTCTTTCTTCAAAATCATCCCCTTTGCATTCATGGTCACTCTGAAAGAAAGAACAATTTCTCTCAATATCTGGAGCTTTAGTAATCTCTGTCACAAATAATATGTGCCCTGAATTTTGCATCTCCAGTTATGAATAAAGTAGTTAACGAATGGCCTTAACTAGTAGTCACAGACTCATGGAAAAGGGTAGCATTTTGCAAAGGGTTGAAATATCAACCTCAAATTCAAACTAGATTAGAATCTTGCCCTGTATTAACTAGCTCTCTCCTCATAAACAAATCACTTCCTAGCTTTAAGAAGGGAAAACAGTAACTGCCTCATATTGCTAAGATTTTTGGCAGGAATTTGGGGCCGGAGCAGTGACTAGCCTAGGACAGACCAAGTTTCTATTCCCCGGTGTCCCATATGGTCCCCTACGCCAGGAGTGATTTCTGAGTGCATAGCCAGGAGTAACCTCTGAGCATCATCGGGTGTGGCCCAAAAACAAACAAACAAAAGATGTTTCACAGGAAGATGTTTGTATGACACTGAGAAATACCTAGCATGAAAAACAATTAAATAAAATGAAGAGTTCATGAAAGCAATGTCTCATCAGATCCTGTGTTGTTTTTTTGTTTGTTTGTTTTTTGTTTTTTTTGTTTTTTTTTGGTTTTTGGGTCACACCCGGCAGTGCTCAAGGGTTACTCCTGACTCCATGCTCAGAAATTGCGCCTGGCAGGCACGGGAGACCATATGGGGCACCGGGATTCGAACCGATGACCTTTTGCATGAAAGGCAAACGCCTTACCTCCATGCTATCTCCCGGGCCCCCAGATCCTGTGTTTTTATCTAATTCTCCCTCTCATTTTCGTAAACTGAACTAAGGAAAGGAATTATTCAATTATTTCCAAAATGCAGACCTTTTATTTAAATCCCTTATTCTTAATGATAGCAAGACACTCCTTGCTCAGCTCTCTAGTGTATGAATATGAGTTTTCAAGGTTTGGTTAGGTACCTGTAGTTCTTTACACATCCTTCACTTTCATTTACCATGACCTATTAACAGAATACAATACAAACTTCCTTCTAATTCTTCAGTTCATTATCTCTATTGGCCTGCAGAATTAGTTACCAGTCATGCTATTTTCATCACAATTTTTAAATTGCCCTCTAGATATCTGTTCTTCCATTCATACATGACCATCAGCATTTGGCTCTATTGCTTTCCTGTCTCTCTGTGACAGACCCATATAGAATTTTATAATCAACAAAAAGAAAGACAATAAAGTTGAAGTTCAATGAAGAAAAAAGTATAAATTGAATAATTCTGAATGGAGTCTTGGAACTAATAGCTGACTATAAATCTATTGGCATTTAATTTTTTTAGCAACTCTTGATAGATATGAGGATTGTAGAGTGAGATAAACCAACCAATATCTAAGATAAAATTAGTATCAGATATAAAAAGATTAAGGATAAAAAACTCTCAAAAATGTTATATATTACTGAAAGTACAAAAGATTATTAAAGACATTTAAAAATTAGGAAATACTATTAAAATTTCCCACAGAGAGAAGTTGCTCTCTAGTTATCACTTTTTTCTAAACCTTCTTCCCTCTTTATGTGGTTCCAAAGCAAAATCTCTTTCCTCTGCATTCTCTTCAACCTTATAATGATGCCTTTTCTTTTTCTTTCTCTTGCTATCTTAAGGAATATATTGATGAAATGTTAAGTACCATTCAAACTAACCTGGACAAAAGTAGAAATAATACATTTTAATTACCAATGGTTGCAATATTTTAAAGCATAATATAACAGGTAAATATTTAGATCATCTTTATATTTCTAAACTCCAGTAAGAGCTCATTTTTGAATCATAATGGTGCAAATATAACATTTTCCATAAATTATTAAGATCACTCTCTATGTAATCAACCTGTGCAGTTCCTTCTCGGGTCATCCACTAGCTTTACAGTGAAAACTCCCTGCCTTGCTTGGGAGGCAATGCTAATCTGATAGAAGGATGAGATCATCTGAGTGAAATGACTGGGCAAGAGTCTTGAGAACAACAAAGGTTCCCTCAAACACAGTAAATTATTCATTCTTGGGATATTGTCATGACAACATTTAAACGCCATTAGTATCAACCACTTAATTTACTAAGTTAATAATAAATTGCTCAGAACTACTATTCTCTAAATCAAAGCACCAGAAGTATGCTTCTAGAGGGTTATGATCTTCTATTTTTCATGAGGAATGAGTGGAAGAAATCTGTTCTTTTACCATCAGAAGTTCAAGAAATGTGTCATTGGACATAAATTATATGCTCAATATAGAACATGAATTGTGTAAGATCCCTTGCTAAATTAAAGGTCACTGAATGTCAATGTTCTTCTAAAATAACACAGAGTCATTTTATGCTACTTGATAAAGAACACACAATTTAAGATTTGACAATATATGTCAATAGATTTTTGGAATTATAGATTACTAATATTTTTAAATTGAAAATATTCTAAGTGGCTTCATCATCTATTTTTTTATCCATTCCTAACATGCAAATATAAAGAATTGAATTTGACATTTATAATTAGGTATCACAGGAGTGGATCAAATGATAGACTACATATTATATGAATATGAGGTTATTGACCCTGCTTTCCAAGCCTTTATTCTATTTTATTTTTGGGGGGTGGGGATCATACCTGGTGGTTCTCAGGGACTACCCTTTTCTTTATATTAAGAAAACCACTCCTGGAGAGGCTCAGGTGACTTTATGCAGTATCAGAGTTTAAACTCACATTTACCATTTAATTCTTTCTCTTATGAATATTCTTGAAATTACTTCAATAATTACACACTGACCTCTACTTAAATAGCTAAACATGATTTTTAAATGACCTAGATAGCATTTTATACAAAATATATAAAATAAACATAATACCTATAATTAAAAATGGTTCACACTCACAGTGTGCTCACTTTTATCAGAGAAAGATGAGTTTAAGGATATATATATAATATAATATTATATATAATATATATATATTTGGAAAAAACTCAAAAGATATTATATTTTAGTGGTATAATGAGAAAAATCACCTTTAAATATTCCTTTTGGGAGTTAAAAATGGCAAACAAGTAAATATAAAATCATAAAATTTTATAAAAATCAAAATAATAATATTCTTTCAGTTAAAATAAGAAACATTGAGTCATTAATTCTACTTTTTTGACTCAACCAACACTTTGAACAGTTAAAAAATAACATGTGCAAAAATATCCCCAATACTATTCTGAAAAAAACATCAAAATTTCTACTAAGCAATGCTCAGAAATTCGGATAAGGGTCTGAAAGATAGCACAGCAGTAGGACTTTTGCATTGCACACAGCCGACCCCGTACAGTTGGTGGTTCAATTCCTGACTTTCCATATTGTCTCTTAAGCCTTTCGGGAGTGATTTCTGAGTGTAGATCCAGGAGAAACCCCTGAGTGCCACTGGGTGTGATCAAAAGAAACAAAAATAAATAAATTATAAAAAATTGGGGGAAAGTTACATGATATTATTTATAAGAAACTGTGGAGGTTAAATCATACCAAACTGAGTGTTTTGGAAAGACCTATACAAGTCCTTAAAGTTGAGTACTTCAGAAAGCCTAGTACCTTCTCATTGAAAAGCCAGTAAAAAGACATAAAATGTCTGCATCATGGTCAGTGCGCACTTTGTCAGAACAAGAAATCATGTGTGTTTCCTGTGGACATACAGGACTAATTGATTAGTAGTTGTGAGAAGCAGAATCATGATTGCTCAAGATTCTGCCTTTCACAATCACTAGCATGAGAGAAATAAAAAGATATTGGGAGTATTAAGGCTGTAACCTGATGACCTTCAAGTGAGGAGATTTTCTTTGAGATTGTCTTGGATCATTGGTCCAACGGATACAAGAATGTGCTGAAATAAAATGATTCATTCTGCCGAAAGGGAAGGAGAGGGGGACACATGCCTCAGTGACTATTAATCAGAATATAAGCACATTTATCTAAAGAGATTTGTTTGAGAATCTCAGGAAAAGAAACAACACATTTTTCACTCAACTGTGAAGCAAAGGCATTCCACTTCAACAAAATGACTTGTTTGTGTCAAGACACAAAGTAAGGCAGCAGCGTGAAATCAGGATTCTATATTGTATAGTGGCTTCAGTAGTGTGTCCATATTCTGTAGAAGGGTACTGGAAGATTTTGGGTTGCTCACCGGGACCATAGTACTCTACAACTCCCAGTGGAAAGAATGAAGGACTCCAAAGCTGGGAGGCCACTAAGAAGGGACACCATTTTCACTCAAAATAAACGAACTCATCTACACATCAGAAACACTCTTGCTTAGAGGGACAGATACAGAAGGACCTTTATCTTACGTGGGATATAAAGAAATGTAACAGGAGAATAATGGGGCTAAAAGGCAACAGAAAGAGAACTCTTGTCTTCAACAGGACAATTACTAAATAGTGTAGGAGGTGAGAAGGGACAATGGGACAATGGTGGAGGGAAGTGAACTCTGGTGGATAGGAAGGTTGCATGGTGAAGAGGGATGTCATTGTTATGACAAAGTCCAACTACAATTATGTTTGTAATCATGGTGTTTCAATAAAGGAGTTATTTTAAAAAATAGTATGGTATTGGAATAAAGACAGACCATCAGATCAGTGGAATAGACTTGAGTATTCTGAGAAAGTTTCCCAGAGATACAATCAATTAATTTTTTTATAAAGGGGCAAGAAATAAAAAAATAAAGCAAGGGAAGTCTCTTTAACAAGTGGTATTTGGATAACTTGTCAGCCATGTGTAAAAAACTCAGACCTTCATCTGACACCATGCACAAAGGTCGAATTCAAATGGATTAAAGACCTTGATATCAGGCCGAAACCATATATAAAAACATATAGGTAAAACACTCCATTGCATTGGGACTAAAGGCATCTTCGAGGAGGAAACAGCACTCTCCAAATAAGTGGAAACAGAGATAAACAGATGGTACTATATTAAGCTGAGAAGCTTCTCCACCTCAAGGAAATAGTACCTAGGATACAAAAGTCACCCATAGAATGGGAGAAACTGTTTACCTAAGCTACTGAGAGAACTTAACAACAAAAAATTATTTAACCCCATTGAAAAATGGGGAGAAGGAATGAACAGACACTTTCTCAAAGAAGAAATACAAATGGCCAAAAGCACATGAAAAAATGCTCTACATCTCTAATCATCAGGGAGATGCAAATCAAAACAACAACGAAGTACCATCTCATGTCTCAGAGACTGGAACACATCACAAAGAACAAGAAAATCAGTGCTGATCGGGATCATGGGAGAAAGGAATTCTCATTCACTGCTGGTGGGAATGCCTTCCAGTCCTGCCTTTATGTAAAACAATATGGAGATTCCTCAGAAAAACTGAAATTGAGTTCCCATATGATCCAGCAATACCATTTCGAGGTATATACTTTAGGAACACAAAAACACAATACAAAAATGCCTTCTCACACCTATAAGAGGCTAAGGAAACTGTGGTACATCTATACAATAAAATGCTACACATCTGTTAGAAAAATGAAGTCATGGAATTTTTCTATACATAGATGGACATGGAAACTATTATGCTCAGTGAAATAAGTCAGAGGTAGAGAGACACACACAGAATGGTCTTACTCATCTATGGGTTTTTAGAAAAATAAAAGACATCATTATAGTAATGCCCAGAGACTATAGAGATGAGGGCTGGAAGGACAGGCTCAAGATATGAAGGTCACAAAGAGTGGTGAGTGCAGTTAGAGAAATACTACCTAACAACTACCATGACAATGGTAATGAGTGAGAGAAGTAGAATGCCTGTCTCAAATAGAGCCAGGGTGTGAGGGAGGAAGGAGATGGGAGCATTGGTGGTGGGAATGTTGAAGTGGGTGTTCTTTTAATGACTGAAGCCCAATCAACTACAATACTTTTTATAATCATAGTGTTAGAATAAAGATATTATTGAAAAAAATCAGTTCACTCCATTTCCATATATTTTATAATGAGAAACAGTTATTACATAGGAAGGGTAGAAGTAAGGTGTTTAAGAACAAAATCAGGGTCTAGAGATATGGCTCAGAGGGCTAGAGTGCGTGTCTTACAAGTGGAAGTACACAGTGTGATCGGGCAGCACGTGGTGTCCTAAGCACCTCCAGAAGTTCCCTAATGCCACTTCCCAATCAAATAATTCCAATTGCCATTATAGATAAAAATAAAATAAAATTTATTTTTCTTATAAGAAAGTTGCTGATGCAAAAATAATCTTCTAAGAGTTATGGAAGTTAAGGAGGATCTGTATGATACTTTTCTTTTTCTAAGTTTTCTAAAATGAAAATTGGTCTTTTCAAAAAGTTATCATGGAATTTCAGTGCTTATAAACTTAAATGCATTTAAGTACTTGATATGTTTCTAAAACATTTTATGAGGATGTTTTTGGATCACAGAGTTAATAGGTATTCACCCCAAAATACGTAATGTTAATTTGATACTCTTGAGTACAGTATAAATACATTAAATGTTTGTAAAAATATATCAATTTGCATATTAAAGAGATAGAGAAACATGATTTTAACCAACCTAATATAAAAATTACTTTTAAATAGTATTTGACCCTGTAATTTTAAGCTAATTAATCAGTAATCTGAATAAAGAGAATTACAGTTAACTTATCCCATTTTGAATAAAATCTACATAGGTTTAGATATGAGCATGCTCAGCAAAATAACAATAACAAATAAGTCAATGAGATATAATTCAACAGAAATAAACATAAATTGACACATAACCTTAAACTATACAATAAATGAGTTTGAAAACACAGATACTTTGCAAACTAAGTAATCTGGTATATGTAAGCATATATAGATAATGAAAAAATTTAAGAACTTTTTTAGGGGGGCACACCAGGTGACTCTCAGGGGTTACTCCTGTCTACATGCTCAAAAATTGCTCCTGGCTTGGGGAACCATATGGGACGCTGGGAATTGAACCTAGGTTCTTCCTGGATCAGCCATATGAAAGCAAACGTTTGCCCTACTGCTGCGCTCTCTCTTCGGTCCCAATTTTAAGAACTTTTATTCAACATATGTAAAGATTCAGTATACAGGTCAGGATGTGAAACTTTACCAATCTTCGAAGATTTTAGTTCAGAAAAAAGTATTAGATTCAGTTTGTCATAGTTTTCAAAGATAAACATTTATGAGGGCATAAATAATAAAGAATCACTGCAACCAGTAATTAAGGGATGTTTAACTTGGGGGGGGGGAACTTGGATAATACAGAATACACTTCAAATTTGGAAGAAGGTCAAAGGAAAAGTATTGCATTTATTTTCTAGATGTTAGTTTCAAGAATTGCAGCATGTTTTGAGCTTTGATTACTGGTACCCAAGGATTCAAGGTGATGAGATCCAAGGGATCCAAGATAGTGAGACATAGAAAGGGTAGAAGGCATAAAGAGGTCAGTTATGTTAAGGAGTCTAGATAGTGAAAAATCATGCACAATCTATAAGGAGAAGAGATATATATATATATATATATATATATTTTGTTTGTTTGTTTGTTTGTTTTGGTTTTTGGACCACACTCAGTGACGCTCAGGGGTTACTCCTGGCTGTGCACTCAGAAGCCGCTCCTGGCTTGGGGGACCATATGGGGCACGAGGAATAGAACCGCAG
>PVKC010032882.1:0-14037 GCA_004027635.1 Crocidura indochinensis
AAAAAAAAAAAAAAAAAAAAAAAAAGAACAGTTAAAAGTCTAAATGTGGCCTAAATAGGTATTGTAGGGATTTGATGAGAATGTGTCTTATATTAACATGAGCTTTTTATTGATCATCTGCAATCTGATTTTTGTATTTCTTTGCATATTTCATTCAAACTTGTTATTATAGTAGACTATTGATATTATTTCAGAGCATGTATGTGAAGCATAATTTCTTAGTGAATGATTAGTTTCTTGGAGAACTTCCCAGAGACACTTCCTCTTTCTCAAAACATTGTTCTGGTACTTTTTTAGTGTCAGAAATGGAGGAAACAATGCTTTCTGTTCTGAGGCCATCCCAGAAAACAGTGGACAGAGGTGTTTCCTCTCCTTCTCCCTCACGCCCACCTGTGGACCCCTCTGAACTTCCACCTGATAGACTTCATGTAGAAATGGAACTTTCCCCAGATTCCCAGATCACTCTTTATGGACCTCTACTCAATGCTTTTTTGTGTATAAAGGTATGGTTTTGAAAGAACTTAACACATGTTTTCCTTTCCTTTGTAGTTGTGCTCATATCTCTATTGCACACACACACACTTCATTATGGTTCGCTAAGGGTCATACTTGTTGTGGCGCTGGGGATCACACCTGTAGTGCCAGGGGTCACACTCTTCAATGTGGAATGGCTGCAGAATATATCTGTGGTTTCATACATGCTAGGCAGGTAATAGCTCTCCAAGACAAATTGCTGCATCTTAAGAATTTAGTCATTCTTAGCATAAGCAAAGAGATTCATATTTAATTTGAAATTGAGACCATTTAGAAAAGTTGCATAGTCTTGAAGATATATAGATATAGATATATAGGTATCTATATCTATATATCTTCAAGGTTATCTAAATACATATGTATGTTGGATCTATATATACATATATATACATATATGCAGTGGTGCTAGATACTACTACAAATTCTTTTTTCTTAGCATATTCCAAGTTTTTGGTTTTTTTGCTTTTAATTTGTGTTCAAGGAATTGGGCTAGTTGTTATAGATGATACATAACAAATATAAAGAAATGAGTATAGCAGAGACATTTTATTATCTATAAATATATACATACACACAGTTCAATATATGTACACACACTAGTTCAATATATTGTGATTAGTACAAAAGTAGAAATATAAGAGAACTTTGTAAAGTAAGTCAGAAAGAAAAAAACAAATATCAGATAATCATACTCATGGAATATAAAGAGACAAAACAAAGGTTATATGTTCCCAATGAAAATATACTGAGATGCAGTAGAATCATGATCCAGGATGTCATAGAGATAGATGGATGGGGGTAGGAACTTTGGGGTAGAAGGATGTTGGCACTGTGGTTGTGGGCTTGGCATAGTAGCACTGCAAGAATAAAACATCAGTACAAAAAAAAGAAAGAAAGAAAAATGACTTCACATTGGGGTGAAAGTCACTTTGTAAAGAAATTAGTAATTTTAAGAGGATATTTTTTGATAATATTCAGTAGTTTCAAATACATTAATTGCTAGTATTTTATAGCTGTTTAAGAGTCAGTGACTGGGGCCTGGGAGATAGCATGGAGGTAAGGCGTTTGCCTTTCATGCAAAAGGTCATCGGTTCGAATCCCGGTGCCCCATATGGTCCCCTTTGCCTGCCAGGAGCAATTTCTGAGCATGGAGCCAGGAGTAACCCCTGAGCTCTGCCGGGTGTGACCCCCCCAAAAAAAATAAAATAAAAGTCAGTGACCCACTCCACTCCTACTTATGACACCAGTTAAACTGCTATTTATGTATATACACCTTGCATTAACTTAATCTATAATAAGGTCAGAACCATAATTCATACACAAAGTAATGTTACGTACTGTCCTCCATTCTAATACATGAAAAGATTTCTTTTTTGTTTATTAGGCACACATAGTGGTTCTCAGAAGTTACATTTGATTCTATGCTCAGGGATAACTCCTAGTGGGGCTTGAGGGATCACTTCTGATGGGACTTGGGCCTTTCCCACTATACTATCTCTTTGACCTGGGTGTAATTATTTATTTTAAAGAACCATAAATGGGATTTGAAGTTGAGGAATGGTAATACAAAGACATAATTACTGTAAAACAGTTACTTAAAATAATTAGAAATCACTTGGCGCATTTAATAAAAATGTCCTTTTTAGGATTGGATTTTAGTAATTCCTAAAGAACTTGATGAATTATTTCTGTCTCAAATAATTAAGTGGATATTTTAGTAGCAAATTAAACATTGGGCCCAAGAGAATTTAAAAACTATATTAATTTACAAAGGTTTTTTTTTTAATTAAAAAATCTTAAACATTCAAAAAATATCACATAAGACTAAGAACAGAAAATTTGTAGGCAGAGATTATTTTTTGTTTGCTTTTCTTCTTTTTTGGGCCATACCCTTTGACGCTCAGAGGTTATTCCTGACTATGTGCTTAGAAATCACTACTGGCTTGGGAGAACCATATGGGATGTCGGGGAATTGAACCGCCATCCGTCCTAGGCTAGCGCTTGCAGGCAGCTGCCTTACCTCTAGCACCACCTCTCCAGGCCCAACAGAGATTATTTTTTAAAAATGGAGTAAGTAGTAGCCTATTGCCTCCTTCTGTGTCCATTGCTGAAGAGTAACAGCTAAAATGAAATTCAATCATTTCCTAACTGGAGGAAGAGCTATAAAAGGTATTCCAATGCACCTTCCTACATTTGCAGGAAGATTCTTCTGTCTTCCCCTTTCCAAAGAGCTAAGACAGTAGTCCAGTGTGTGATCCATGTTCATCTGGAAGGATGGTGAAGTTCTGGTTGTGTAAGGTCTCTACAAAGGTCAGCAAATTGGCAAAGTAGTCCAGGTTTACAGGAAGAAAAATGTTATCTACAGTGAATGAGTCCAGTGGGAGAAAGCAAATGGCACAGCTGTCTATGTGGGCATTCACTCCAGTAAGGGGGTTATCACTAGGCTAAAATTAGACAAAGACTGCACAAAGATCCTTGGATGCAAAGCCAAATCTCGCCAAACAGGAAAGGAAAAGAGCAAATACAAGGAGGAAATAATTGAGACGATGCAGGAATAAAACTATCTTATATACAACTTGAATAAAAACTAAAATGTTAACCTGATACCCAGACACTAGATAGAAAATAAATTTGTCAATTACTATATTTCAAGTTTATCAAAATATAGATTTTATTCTGGTATTGAATAAAGTATCAGCATTATTAGAATGTTTTAACTTTTGATTACTACTAACAGTTCAAATAGGCAAAAATTTAAATTCATAGTCAGTTGGGGGAAATATTTTAATTAAAAGTAAAGTTAAATTTTGGTGCAAAAGAATCCAGAAATTAAGAGTCGAACCACTGGGCCAGAGTGATAGCACAGCAGGAGAGCATTTGCCTTGCACGTGTCCAACCTTGGACAGATCCTGTTTTGATTCCTGCCATCCCATATGGTCCCTGAGCCTGCAAGGAGCAATTTCTGAGTGCAAAGCCAGGAGTAACCCCTGACGCCACCAGGTATGACCCGAACCTCCAAACCTCCCCACAAAAAAGGAGTTGAAACACTTCTGCATAAGAAACAGGATGAACTCTGTGGAAGAATATTTTTGGTAGTTATTTATAAAGCATGCTTTTGTTATTGGTAACCAAAAATAATTATTGAAGGTATTTCAGTATTCCTAGTAAATAACTTGAATATATGAATTGTAATATTTAACTAATTGAATCTATTTAAATTGATTTTCAGTGAACTCTTCTGTTTCTTCTGAAGGTTGTCTCAGATCAGATCTCCAACAAAATCATGTTGAAAATCACTGAACATTATAAATTTTTTGAAGTTTTATCTATACCCAAATTTCAAACTTTTGAGAATAATTGGAGGAATGTTATCAAGAATTATAACTGCTTATTAATGTCTGAAACTTACTCTGCAGTTTTTGTGACTATTTACTAAGCAGCCAAGTTGATGTTCCTTAAGCATGTCTCTTCTTGTATCCCACTTTGGAGACTCTTCAGAGAGAGAGTAGAGCAGGCAGGGCTCTTGTCTTGCATGCAACTGACCCAGCTTCAATCCCCAAGCATTATGTGTGTTTCACTGAGTCTTGCCTAAAGTGACCCCTAAGTGCAAAGCCAATCATAGGCCCTGAGTATCACTGGATATGACTCCAAAACAAACCAGAAGAAATATCTGTCTACTAAGAGGGGAGGGACTCCAGGTGTTTAGCTTACACACTGTGATCTCCAAGGTAAAGAGTTGCTATTCGCTGACTTTTGATATTTTTTGTTTATTGACATTTCAGGAAAATTACTTTGGAGAAGATGACATGTATATGGATTTTGAAGAAGTCATTTCTAGTCCTGTTCTGTCATTGTCAACGTCATCAAGCTCAGGGTGGACTGCGGTGGGCATGGAGAACGAAACTTCAGCCAAGTCTATCCACCCACTGAGCTTGCGTCCCTGGGATATTACTGTCCTTGTCAACATATACAGAGTTCATGGGCGTCTTCCTGTTGTGAGTACACATACTAAAGTGGATTGTGAGCCTCAGCAGGCAGTGGAAACTATTTCACGCAAACTCATTTACAAACTTCCAATTTGAAACTTACTTGCATAAAGCTGCTTTCTTCATGATCTTAGTCTTTTTCCTTTTTGTTTTCTTCTTTCACCTCAGCTCTATCTTTGTATTTCTTTGTAACTTTAGAACTTTGTTAATGGGTTTATAGTCAACCAATGGATATACTAGAATTATTATCTTTTTAGCCTCTGTTTTCAATTCTAGACCAGTTTGGTGAATTAGCTATAAAGTCAGGATCTGGATTGGACCCTGGAGGTGGTATTGGGCCAGAGTGTGGACACAACACAGATTCCTGGTTTTACTGTGTAGAGTCCCCTGGGTCTAGCTTGGAGTGAGGACTTCTCAGAGGACCCAGCCCCTGCCACCAGGCTGGCAAGAAGATAGTGCTAGATATTTTGTCCATCTGACTGTCCAGCTGCATCATGTTCTAGGGGCAGAGGTAGAAATGTCACTAAGGCAGGCTAGTTAACAGAACTAATGTTTTTACTGGGATACAGGAGGGCTTATTTATTTGTTTGTTTATTTATTTATTTACTTAAGTACACTTAAAAATCTCTTAATCGTATAATGTATTTTTTCTTTTGTGCATTTCTTTAGTCTTTACATTTTCTCTCTTGATTACATTCTTTTGTTTGACTTTAGCATGGAACGACTGATGGTCCCGAGTGCCCGACAGCGTTCTTGGAAAGATTGTGTTTTGAAATGAAGAAAGGATTTAAAGAGACCATGTTGCAGCTTGTTCTCTCTCCACTAACTGTTTTTGTCAGTGATAACTATCAGGTAAAGTGGTTCCTGCAAAACAGTACTTTGGGTGGAGTCTTGAACAGTTCTAGAAATTGTATGGATGTGCATGGGAGAGAGTTGTTTCAAGATTTTCTGTTGTTTCCTACTTACATGATCTCAAGCAATTATGTTTAATTTATTTATTTTGGAGTTTGGGCCACACTTAGCTGGGCTCAGGGTCAGTCATGCAAGGTAAGCATCTTATCCTTTGTACTATCTCTCTGACCCAACAATTATGTTTTATATGTATTGCTTTAAAAAATTAAAAATTAGTACTTTGTAAGACACATATGGGAGGGAAATTTTATAAAATGTTGGTAAGTTCTGTTGAAAATCCTAATAGTGATTATTTTAACTCATTCTAAAACTATCAGTATATAAATGTCTGGCATATTAGTGACTTTTATTATATGTAACAGTCTTACAAAATACTTTAATTTCTTCAGGATGCCTGTCCAAGTATGCACACTACAGAAAAAAGCATAATCAGTATTTAAGCTCCCACCTCCTTGGAACTCCTAGCTTGCCATTGGCATGTACCACTGATGGCTTGCACCCAAATGTGATTTAATTAACACAGATTTCAGGGGCCAGAGTGGTGGTGCAAGGAGTTAGGCGTCTCTGCCTTGCCCATGCTAGTCTAGGACCAACTGCAGTTCGATCCCCCGACATCCCATATGGTCCCCCAAGCCAGGAGTGATTTCTGAATGCATGCTCAGGAGCACACCCCTGAGCATCATCGGGTGTGGCCCAAAAACCAAACCAAACAAACAAACAAAAAAAAACCCCACAGATTTCAGCAGTAACATCATTGTTTTAATCTAGGAACCCTTTGCACTACCCTGGCAACTGGAGAAGGAGTCAGATCTCTTAAGTCTGTAGGTGATACCCCAGATCAATCTAGATCAGGAGTGAGAGTTAGACTTCCTCTGTGGTAGAGTTCTGCCTCCTGTTGTGAAAGGTTTCTTCAGGGGAAGCAGTTTGCTTTGTTTAGTACCCGGTTCTGTACTCCAGGATTCTTTAAATGTGCAGGTCAGTAAAAGGAGAAAAGAACCTTTCTGGGATGGCACCAGCCCAAGACAAAAGAGACGTTCCTCCTCCCCCATGTTGTGTCTTTGCTTTCACCAACACTGAGTCTCCATTTTGAGGAATCTCCTTCATCTGTCTCAACCCAGTGACCACATACAACCAGAGTTGTCAAATTTGAATTGTTGGGGGACATGCCTCAAGGAGGGTGGACTGAGGGGTGCGTGGGCTAGTGTTTGAAATGGTTAAGTGCTTGATGTGCTCACACTTAACATACAAAATGCAGTTTCTCTTTGGAATACTTTCTGTTCTTAAATAGTGATTATGGGAATTGTTCTCTGTGAAACAATTTTTATATTTATATAATTCTCAAAATATTTAGTTTTTATGATCTTCATGATTTTGCTTTTCTGTTTTCTTCTTTTTAATATTAATTGTATGATTTGTATTTTTCCATAAAATACTGCCTCTTTCTTTCCCATTAAGTACTATACTTTATTCATTGCTGCATTTACAGATAAGAGATGGAGTTGGAGATGTGGTGGGTTGATAGTAGGTTGGGATGGTCAGGGTGGTAACTGCCAGTGGTGCCAGGGATAGACCTTGGAGTTCCTATTTGTTTCCTAAGCAAAGCACATCTTCATTCCCTTGTGCCATGTCCCCAACCTTTAGATAAATGTTTTTTATAGAGTTTTGCTATCTTGCTTGTGGTTGAGCTCTGTGGATAATGTCACTAAGGATGCTTACTGAGACCTCTTTTGTAAGTGTGAGATTCAGTTTGGAGCTGTGGATCCTGAAATTTTAGTTTCCTCTGTCCCTGAGAGAATCACCCTTGTGATTTCCTGCATGTCTATAACCTAATTCTATGTTTCAGCAGCGACCGCCTGTAGATGAAGTACTCAGGGAAGGCCACATTAGCTTGTCTGGACTGCAGCTGAGAGCACATGCCATGTTCTCTGCAGAAGGTCTTCCTCTGGGAAGTGATTCCTTGGAGTATGCGTGGCTGATTGATGTACAGGCTGGAAGTCTAACAGCCAAGGTCACAGCACCACAGGTGGGCCTCTGAGAATTTTGCTTTTTAAAAAATACTTACATATTACATGATTTGAAAATAGTGTCCTGATAGAGCAGGTAGCATTGTTATGTCCATAAGCCATATAGCATCACTTGAACATGAGTGCACCGACAGGTGGGCATCCTTGGTTTCCAATAATTGGTGTGACCCTGTCTATATCTTCACCATAGCCTACACCCAATTCCACCATTCCACTTAATCTTTAGGTTCCTCAGCACTCTTAAGCTCTGTTTATATTCTTGTAAGGTTTTGTTTTGATAGTTTTCAGTATGCTAATGATAATGACCTCAACTTGCCACTGCTTATTTGTAGCTGGCCTATCTTCTGGAGTGGGGACAGACTTTTGTTTTTCACGTGGTATGTCGGGAGTATGAATTGGAAAGACCAAAATCAGTAATCATCTGTCAGCATGGAATTGATCGTCGGATCTGTGACTCTAAGGTATGGTAGCAATATGTTGGCACTGTAAGCATTTACAGATTTTTCCTTTTTAAAAAATATTTATTTTTATTTTGGGCCACAGCCAGCAATATTCAGGGGTAAGTCCTGCCTCTGCACATAGGAAATACTCCTGATAGTACTCACCACATAGGATGCTAAGGATCAAGCCTAGTTGGCTGCATACTAGGCAAATAAATGCCTTACCTTCTGTAATCTCTCTATGACCCCTTATGAATATTTTTTGATTTGTTGTTGTTGTTAATATTGTTGTTTGGTTTTGTTTTTTTTTGCCACACTTGGTGACGCTCAGGGGTTACTCCTGGCTATGTGCTCAGAAATTGCTCCTGGCTTGGGGGACCATATAGGATGCCGGGGGAACAAACCGCAGTCCATCCTAGATCAGCAGCAAATGCCTTACTGCTGTGCCACCACTCTGGCCCCACCCTATGAATATCTTTTAAAAGAAAGGTTGAGATACCATCTTTATATCTCATGTATGGAGCCATGAAGTAATGCCTGCAGTCCAGGTTCTTAGCATATTACTTTACAGAGTTTTAACCAGTCATTTGTTTAAAATAAGGAATTTCATTAAAACATACATTCTCAGTTACATGACAATTGTGTGGCACTTGCATCTTTTTTATTGTTCTGGTTGTTGTTTTGGCTATTTTAATCATATCCAGTGGTGCACAGGGCTTATTTTTAATTCTGCTCAAAGGTGTGCTCAGAGATCACTCCCAGGGATAGGATTCAGGAGACCATATGCAATTCGATACTAGGGATCGAATCCAATTCCTACATGCAAGTCTCTTATCTAATGTTCTATTACCCTGACCCTGAAATTGCTTCTTTTTCATTGTATTCATGCTGACACTCCAGTCTTTCTGCATGAATGACACAGATTCCCTGAGATGTGGTTGCTGTAGAATTAAGATAGGAAGGTTAAGTTTTGTTCCTCTGGAATGGCCCCATGGTTAGATAAGCAAGCCTCCTGATACTTTTTTTCCCATCACTGTTACCTGAATAGAGAGGTGGACAGGTCCTTCTCCGGGGCTGTTGACAGGAACCAGTGATTCCAGAGACCTTGTGCATTGCAGTAAAACATGGAGTACTATTTTGGGCCAAACTTGGCAGTGCTCAGGACTTGTTTTTAGCTCTATTTTTGGTCGGGGGTCAGTCACTCCTAGAAAGGCTTGGGGGACCATATGAGGTCTGGAATCCAACCTGGGTCAGTGATGTGCAAGGCAAGTGCCCTACCCATTGTACTATTGCTTTGGTTCTGCAGGATGTTGGGTTTTTGGGGTTTTTTTGTATTTTTTATTTCTGTTTTTTTTTGTTTGTTTGTTTGCTTGTTTTTTGGGTCACACTCAGTAGCGCTCAGGGGTTACTCTTGGCTCTACACTCAGAAATGGCTCCTGGCAGGCGTGGGGACCATATGGGATGTCAGGATTCGAACTATGGTCCTTATGCATGTAAGGTAAATGACCTACCTCCATGCTATGTCTCCGGTCCTGCAGGATGTTGTTTTAAAGTAAATATTCTTTCTAATGATTTGGGGGGAACTAATGGTTTCTTTCCTTGTTGTCTTTCCTTCTCCCTATTTTATTATACAAACTGCATTTCCTTGCATGTTACTGTGAATTGAAAATAATTCATTCTGCTTTTAATTTTTTATTTCAAATATTGAACTGGTGTTTATTAACAGTAAGAGAATTATCTGAAATTGATGAAAAAAAGATATTTTCTAGACTTCCAGGAATTAGTTCTTTCTAGTTCGTTTTTTTATAATTAATTTACACATGCTTAAAGATTAAGTAAAGAACAGCTAAGTTCTCAACAGGCTAGCACAAATCCCCACCTTTTCACAAAATAAAAAATATCTGTATGTAATTTACTTCTTTCAATAAAGTGACTTAAGTATCAAAAACATGATTAGTTAAATATGTAATCCCTTTTCATTGTAGCTGAGTTGTATTCCTGGGCCTTGCCCAACTTCAGATGATCTGAAGTATACCATGACTCGTGTAGCAGTTGATGGAGCTGATGTTTATATTGTGGAGCATGGCTGTGCAACAAATATAAAGGTACATAGGAGTCTTTTCCTTTGTAGCAGAGTTGCCTTTTCAATCACACTATATTCTAGAGCCTAGCTGCTTACACTATGGGTAATAACCTTATATGGGTGTGGTACCAACAAATGTGGATGTGTGAGAAATTTGTGGGTTTTTTTTTTGTTTGTTTGTTTGTTTTAGTTTTTGGGTCACACCCGGCAGTACTCGGGTTACTCCAGGCTCTACACTCAGAAATTGCACCTGGCAGGCACAGGGGACCATGCAGGATGCTGGGATTCGAACCACTGTCCTTCTGCATGAAAGGCCTTACCTCCATGTTATCTCTCCGGCCCCGAGAAATTTGTTTTGGTTTTTGGGTCACACCCGGCAGTGCTCAGGGGTTACTCCTGACTCCATGCTCAGAAATTGCTCCTGGCAGGCACGGGGGACCATATGGGGCACCAGGATTCGAACCGATGACCTTTAGCATGAAAGGCAAACACCTTACCTCCATGCTATCTCCCGGGCCCCCAGAGAATTTGTTTTAAAATAAATTAGTTTTATTGTTGTTAAATGCTTGATTTGTTTATCTCTTATATGTGTCCCAGTTATCATGTGAAAATTTCTCAGGTAGATAGGAATAATGAATAGGAAAGTTTAAGAGATAGTTTTAGTAGATAGTTTTCTGTGTTTTGGCTTTTCTCTTATTATCGTCAAAATGACTTCATAGAGTATTTTCACTATTTTTTTTAAATTTCAGCTAGATGATTATAACAGTTTAATGGCTGGGAGGTACATTGGTAGGTAATGCTTTTAAGGGATTTTTATTGTAAATGCTTTCCAGGTTTAATTTTTAACTGGGTCACAAGGGTGGAAAGGGAGGGGCTAATGAATATTACTGCCAGTGCCCCTCTTCCCAGTGGTTCCTGAGAGGGGAGGGCATGCAGTCTAAGGGTTGAACTCAGGGCATGTGAGGGATGTTCTCTACCTGTGTTAGTTATAGTCCTAGTCATAGTCCATAAAATTTTTTACTTCCTGCTTGGGTTCTGGAAATATTCCTTTGCCACCTTTACTTTATCAGTTCTGGATAAAACTTTGTAAGCTGTGTCAAATTAATCACTTTTTCAATTAATCACTCTTCTAACATCTTTCCTTTTTCTCTAGTTTTCTTTTAGATTTAAGTTCTTTTCATATTAAGAAAATATATTTTCATTATTTAAATTCTTTTTATATTAGTGAATATCTGTTTGTATTCTGTTTCAATTTTTCTATACCTTTCATTCCTTTCTCTTTGTTGTATTTGAAGTAATTATTCTGTAGTTTATTAGAAATTGCTTAAAAATATCGAAATTACAATTTTGTCTCCTCTTTACCTATAGATGGGCGCTATTCGAGTTGCAAACTGTAATCTCCATAATCAGTCGGTTGGTGAAGGAATAAGTGCAGCAATTCAGGATTTTCAAGTGAGACAATATATTGAACAATTAAATAGTCCCAGAGTTGGATTGCAGCCTGCAGTTTTACGGAGGGCCTATTGGCTTGAAGCTGGGTCAGCTAACTTAGGACTTATTACTGTTGACATCGCATTAGCTGCTGATCACCATTCTAAACATGAAGCACAGAGGCATTTCCTGGAAACTCATGATGCCAGAACTAAGAGGTAAAATGGAGATTAAGACTGGCTGTAGTGGAACTGGAGAGACAGACAGTATAGGGATTAAGGCATTTGACTTGCATGCAACCAACCCTGGATTGGTCATCAGTACTACATATGACCTTGCCACCCACCCTACCCCTCCCTCTCATGCCACCGGAGTCACAGCATAGCAGAGGCAAGAATAGTCCTTGAACATGACAGGGTATAGTGGCCCCCAAACAAAAAAAAAAAACAGTGGGGAAAGAAAAGAATGATTGTTGTTTTGAAATGAAATTACTATTCATCAATAAGGGAACCCTACTGTGAGAACTAGAATGAAAGTACTTTGAATAGTAGAGTGATAATACAGCGAATAGGGAGTTTGCCTTGCACATGACCAACCTGGATTTGATCTCCAGCATCTCTTATGGTCCTCTGAGCACTGCCAGGAGTGATTCCTAAATACAGACCCAGGAGTTATTACTGAGCATGACTCATCTGTGTGATGGTGTGTTTGGTAGAAATAACACTTTCTGATGTGTTTCTAAGCCTGTATTTCAGCAAAGAAATTAGTTTAGATTACTGTTCCCAAAAATGTTTTGTAAAGTTGATACATCCTCACAGGTATACCTCTCTCTCTCTCTCTCTTTCTCTCTCTCTCTTTTTCTTTCTCTCTCTCTCACTCATTCTCTCACACTCTCTCTCCCTCCCTCTCTCTCTCCCTATATTTAATCTCACTCTCACTTTCTCACTTCATGCCTCCTTTGTGGCTTTCTCAGCTGCTTAGAGACTGTATTTTTCAGCTCCAGTGAGAAATGAATCAGATTTACCTTTTCACAATAAGGAGGGAGGACTCAAATTAAAATTACATTGTGACTTTCTATCCCAGTTTCCCTCAGGGTAACTTTAAAGGTAAAGTTAAATCATGCTAACTTTAAAGGTAAAGTTAAATCAGGGCCATAGCGATAGCAGAGCAGTAGGGCATTCATTCACTTTGCACACAGCTGACCCAGGAAGGATTCCTAGCATCCCATATGTTCCCCTAAGCCTGCCAGGAGCAATTTTTGAGTGCAGAGCCAGAAGTAACCCCTGAGCACTACCGAGTGTGACCCAAAAACCAAAAAGAAAAAAAAAAAGGTAAAATCTGAAATTTTACTTAAAAATAAAGGAGGAGCCAGAGAGAATACAACAGGTAAGGTGCTTGTCTTACATGCAGCCAATTCAGGTTCCATCCCCAGTATCCCATCTGGTCCTCAAGCACCGCAGGAATGATCTCTAAGCACAGTGGCAGGAGTGACCCCTGAGATCACTGGGTGTTACCAAAAAAACAAAAACAAAAATCACACAACAAAGCAAAACAAAAAATTGATATTGGTCTTTCAAATGTTTTTCATTTCTTGAGTTCCATTTTCTCTTTATTTATCTTGTCTTTTGCCTAGATTGTGGTTTTTGTGGCCAGAGGACACCTTGAGGAATAAGAGGTGCAAGAACAAGTGTGGTTGTCTTGGCGGCTGCAGGTTCTTTGGTGGCACTGGAACAGGCCTTGACTTCTTCCGACTGGAAGAGCTGACCCCATCCAGCAGCTCTGCCTTTTCCAGCACAAGTGCAGAGTCTGACTTGTATTATGGACAGTCCCTACTACATCCCGGAGAGTGGATCATTACTAAAGAGATCCCCAAGGTTGTTGAAGGTAATGTAGCACATAGCCACTTATGCTCAGCTCTGGTGATCATGTCCCCTGGCACTGAGGGGGAAATCAGTGCCATTCAAATAATTTCTAAGCATCCTTACAGATACGGTTTCATCCACATTATCAGTTATAGAATTCTGTGAGGTAGAAGGGAGACACTGTAGGTCTCCTATTGTTAACTTGGGTGATTTTACTAGCCAAGGTTATTTTAATTTTTTTTTTTGGTGGGGGGTATACCCAGTGATGCTCAGAGGTTACTCCTGACTATGCACTCAGAAATTGCTCCTTGCTTGGGGGACCATATGGGATGCTGGGGATGGAACCACAGTCAGTCCTAGATTAGCATGTGCAAGGCAAACGCTCTACTGCTTGCGCCACCACTCTGGCCCCTATTTTAAATATTTCTTATTTAATTATCAGTTTTCTAGAACACAGCTTCCACAGATACTCTTAGGAGTAGCTTTGCTCAAGGGCACAGTTATAAGTTTAAAAGGAAACTCATTAATAGTAATTGTTGGCAGTCATGTTACCACTGTTTTGATAAAAGTCACCTTATCTCTGAATTTGACCATTGTATGGAAGAGAAATGTCATTACTGGGAACCTGTAGGGTAACTCAAATACGTGAGTTTGGTATTAGGATAGGTGACTATTAGTGTATACTTTACTATTTATATAGTGTTTTCTCTAAATACCTTAGAGAATATAGGTTGCTGCACACTCAAGAAATAAAATGTAGGGGCT
>PVKC010032883.1:0-14118 GCA_004027635.1 Crocidura indochinensis
TGCCGTGTAGTTCAACCTTTATGGAAAGCGATATGGAGATTCCTCCAGAAAATGGAAATCGAACTCCCATACGATCCAGCTATACCACTCCTAGGAATATACCCTAGGAACACAAAAATACAATACAAAAACCCCTTCCTTACACCTATATTCATTGCAGCACTATTTACCATAGCAAGACTCTGGAAACAACCTAGATTCCCTTCAACAGACGAATGGCTAAAGAAACTGTGGTACATATACACAATGGAATACTATGCAGCTGTCAGAAGAGATGAAGTCGTGAAATTTTCCTACACATGGATGCACATGGAATCTCTCATGCTGAGTGAAATAAGTCAGAGAGAGAGAGAGAGAGAAAAACGCAGAATGGTATCACTCATCTATGGGTTTTAAGAAAAATGAAAGACATTCTTGAAATAACAATAATTTTCAGACACAAAAGAGAAAAGAGCTGGAAGTTCCAGCTCACCTCATGAAGCTCACCACAAATAGTGATGAGTTTAGTTAGAGAAATAACTACATTTTGAACTGCCCTAATAAAGAGAATATATGAGGGAAATGAAGAGCCTGTCCAGAGTACAGGTGGGAGGAGGGAGATTTGGGACAATGGTGATGGGAATGTTGCACTGGTGATGGGTGGTGTTCTTTACTGAAACCCAAACACAATTATGTATGTAATTAAGGTGTTAAAATAAAAAAATAAATAAGTAAAAAAAAAAAAGAACCTTTGGTAGTTTGCTGAGAGCCCAAGTCAAACTGAACTTAGAAAGATGACAGAAACCTGCTACAAAGTGGGGGTATCTATAAGAAATGTCAGTGAAGAAAGGAGAAAAATGGGAGTGGTGAGCCCAAAGTAAAGAGTTTATAGAAGACATTAAAAAAGACACATGAAATTTAGGTGAAATAGATTTTGTTCTTTATCCCAGAAAATCAGGAAAGTGACCACTACGACAATTATAGTTACAAATGAACACTCTGGAAACAGCCACCATGCATTTGGTCAGTTCCATAGTGGTGAAAAATTATGGGTACACTAATCGTGAAGCAAATAGCTGGTAATTTTGGAAGGAAAGGGTGAACCAAGTGGCCGTTCTGTCAAAGTCTTGCCTGCTGCACCCACCACACACAATCGCTGCTTCACCAATGACCCTGCTTCACCTTCTCTACAGTTGTCTGCAGAGACACCAATCTGACCCAAACTCTAGGTATGTTGGTATTTGGGCTTACATCTCCAGTGTCATTTGTATACCTGTCAGGTGAAAACGCACCCCACAAAATTGCTGTCTCACAAATATTGCTTAGGATTCCTTAACAGTGCTAAGTAAAAATACTCCAATTTTTCTTTAATGTCATAGCCTAGGAGAGCAAGCAAGCTAAAGAAACTGTGGTATATCTACACAATGGACTACTGTATAGTCATTAGGAAAAATGAAGTCATTTTCAGATACATGGGTGAACATGGAAATTATTATGCTTAGTGCAATGAGTCAGAGGGAAAAGAATGGACATAGAATAATCTCACTCATTTGTGGTACATAAGGAAAACAAGCAATAGTATGCTAATGATATCCATAGACAGCAGAGATAAGGAATAGGAGGTCTAGCTCAGGATAAGAAGTTTTCCACAAAGAGCAGTGAGTGGAGTTAGAAAAGAGAAGGGTCTACTAGGAAAATGATAGTTGGAACTGATCACTCTGGACGAGAACTCAGTGCTAAAGGGGGAGAAAGTGACATGCAAGGCACTATTTATTAACTATAGTGCAAACCACAATGTCAAAAAAGAGAGACAGAGAGAGAGACAATAGGGGGATACAGAAAGAATGAGAGAGAGAAGCACATAATCTGCCCCAGAGACTGGTGGGGGTGGAAGGGAAACTGGAGACATTTGTGGTGGGAGGGATGCACTGGTGAAGGGTTGTGTACATTCTATGAATGAAACCAAACAATGAACAATTTTGCAATCTCGGTGCTTAAATAAAAATAAATGTTGGGAACCGGGAGGTGGCGCAGGAGGTAAGGTGCCTGCGCTAGCCTAGGACGGACCATGGTTCGATCCCCCGGTTCCCATATGGTCCCCCGTGCCTGCCAGGAGCGACTTCTGAGCGCATAGCCAGGAGTAACCCCTGAGCGTCACTGGGTGTGCCCCCCCAAAAAAAAACTAAAAAAAAAATTTTAACAAAAGAAAGCAAGAAAGCTAGCAAGAAGGAAGAAAAGAAGAATGGAAACAAGAAAGGAAGGAAAGGTAGTGAGGAAGAAGAAAAGCAAAAGGAAGGAAGGAAGGAAGGAAGGAAGGAAGGAAGGAAGGAAGGAAGGAAGGAAGCAGTCATAAAAATAACTTTTAACCTCTGTTTATATTCTTTGTATTTACACATTAAATAGGAACAGGGTATTAGGTATATAAAGTGCTTAAATCACACTTTACTGCTGAAGTTCTGTATTCCCATGCTGACAATGAGGGAACAGAGAAAATAATAATTGGACAGATTCTGTAATGTGAGTTAGTTTCAAAGACAATCTTACTAATTTCAAGGCAACATTTTTAGAGAGATGCTTTTCTATTGCTGTTAAAGGATAAACTTCTCTCGGACTTTACAGTACAACTTAGAATCATGAGCTGCTATAACTGGAATAAATTTCTCCTGTCAAGTCTCTACTTTTAGAGATAAGGCCCACAGAAATAAAGCAGAATTCTCATAATGTTGTGTGTTACAGTAAAAGAACTACTAGTAGACGTCAGAATTACTAGAAATTCTTCTCAGTATTCATTTTGTTTAGTATGGTGGTAGAAATGTGAGTTAGTGTAAGCTTAAGAAGGGAATGTGAAAAGTTTTTGATCAGAAGGCCACTGAAAAGCCAATATGACTGAACTAACACATTTGGAACAAGTTACAGGGATGTTAAGTTATAAGGAACTAAGTCATCTATCTTGCAAATAGGAATTTATAAGCTACGGCTAAACTTGACCTTAATTCAATAATGTTCTTCCATTTTCTAGTGTCCCAAGAAAACAAAGCCACAATTTCACTTCTGGTTTTCCTCTTTTAAAATATGACTTGAGTAAGAAAGCACTTATAAGAAGATTTTCAATAATCTCTAATCTCTGCTATTATTTCACAAAAATGATTCAGTGTAATCATTGGGTATAAAAATGATTTCAAATTATTTGTAAATAAGTGAGCTTACTAAAAATGACAGAAACCTAGTAAAGGCCAATTAACGTCTATATCTTAGAAATCCATTTTTTTTACTTTTGCAGAAAGCAATACGTAAATCATTAGCTCTACTTCATGATGTTCCTTGTGCTTCTTCCTTGATGGGAACATGAGAGGAATGACTTCTCCACCCATCAAAGTATTTCTAAGCAACAGTACTCACTGTGTACAATAATATGAAGAAGAAATGATAGGTGGCTTTTGGGTGCTTCTTGAGAACTAGAATGTGAGTGTTTATCTTTTTCCCTGTTGAGTGGATTTGGCCTCTTCCTTGGTTCAGTCATGGAAATGGCATACTATGGACAGAATTCCATCATCTTAAATAGCAGTATGAGAAAAAAAATACCAATTTGTGAATCTAATTCACTCATATTTGGAACATTTATCACACAGTTTATGAAATACTGAATAGTAAAATAAAGCATTATTGCTGGCCCACAGTTTTCAGCAAAGTCATATATTAAATGTCTAATGACTAATAAAAGTTTTACATTAATTAAAGAATGGGAAGAAGCCAAGAGTTGGTTTATTTTGTTTGTTTGCTTGTTTGTTTCTCGGCCATACCTGGTAACTCTCAGGGATTATTCCTGGCTATGTGCTCAGAAATTGCTCCTGGTTTGGTGACCATATGGGAAGCTGGGGGATTGAACCTCAGTCCCTCCTAGGTCAGCCACATGGAAGGCAAATGCTGTACCACTGCACCACTACTCTGGCCCCAAGAGTTTTTTTTTTTTTTTTTACTATGCCTAAGGAAAACTACATAAGCACAATACCCTTTTAATAATATTTTCATCAAGATTTAAACATTTTCATCAGAACTATTCCTTATGTGTTTATGATATATGATCAGTGATATTTTTTTCAAGATGGATAAACTTAGGTTAAGAGAGCTTAAATTACGCACATTGACTAGTGAGGTATGAGAAGCCTATGTTTTAGTTGATAAATGTTCTTCCTGTATTATTCAAATTGATCATATGTTTTTCCAGAGAATTATCCTTGCAGGTTGGTAGAGATTTGGCTATTGTAATCAAGAGCAAATAGAGTATATTTTGTGGTAGGTGACTACATTTCATATAATCCTATGCCCTGGGGATTAACCATAGTTATTAATACAATATAGTAAATAACATTATATTCATGATTTACATTTAATACTATATAAATTTTTTCTTTCTCTACCCAACACTTCTTCACCTAAATTCAATACTAAATTTAAAAATTTGAAATCCTTCACAGTAGACTGATAAAATGAATCAGGAATACCTCCCATATTAAGACCTGAATGTGTCTCCCAAAACAGTATACATTGAAATCGTTAGGCCATATATAATGATACTAGAAGGTAGAAACTTTGTGGTGATTAGATCATGGGAACTGAACCTTTATGATTGATGCTCTTATAAAAGATATTTGAGGAACAATCTTGTCCTATCTCGTAAAGATCCTATCAGGGATCCTCATTCTGGAAGAGACTCTTCAGTCATTCAGTCTTTGTGATTCCTTGACTCAGAATGCCCAGCCTCTAGAACTGTGAGAAATCAAGTTAAAGGCTATACTGTCTACAGTAATTTGTTATAGCACACCAAACAGATTACAATGTCATGATTAATGTCTCAAGCTCAATGGAGTATGCAAGTGATAGCTGTGGGAAGTCATGTCTAAAATGGTCCCCAATGGTCAAGTCTCCTGTGTAATGTACGCTGATGTATTTCTCTTCTCTGAGTGTCAACTGGATTTCTTAAATGATGCTATCAGATATAATATGATAGAAATTATAGGATGTCATTTTCAGGAATCATTATCTAAACAACGGAGTCCTGTGTTTCACACAGTCTTACTTTTGTGGCTTAGATCACCAACTGCCATGTCATGAATATTCTCAAATAGCCCATGTAGAGGTTCATGGAACATGGAATAGGTCTGACACAGTTATATGAGGAAATGTGCAGTCATAGTCCTCAATCTTTTTTGTGCATCCTGGCATGACCAAAATCCTATCCAGCGGTTTGCATCCTCATGAAGGACTGAGAGTCAAATATACTCAGTTCAAGTGTGCCCATATTGTTGACCCACAGACATATAAGCTTTGAGTATTTGTTATTATTTTAAATTTTATTTTATTTTATTTGAATCCATTGTGATTTATGAAGTCCTTCATAGTTGAATTTCAGAGATACAGTGAAGCAGGGCCATCACCACCGCGTAGACCTCCCTCCACCAATGTTCCCAGAGTGTAGCCTATAACAACATCTTGCCTCCTGATTTGCCAGTATAACAGGTCAATTTTAAGTTTAGATTATTGAAGTTTGGGTCTCTTTATTCTCTTGTTGTTGACTTTGGCTTAGATATTTAGATCTACCCTTTTTTTTATTTATCTCCAGCAATCCATCTTATATAAAAACTTCTTTCTATACATGAAATTTCCCCCATTTTAATGTACCTGAAATCACACCCTGGTCCCCATTTTTCCCTTCTTAATTTTATAGAAAAATGTAGAAGTAGGAGGTAAAACAAAGTAATTTATGTCCCAAGGTTCTATGAAAAAGGCAGTAGTACTTATCTAAAAAATGAAAAAAAAAAAGTATTTTGCATAGGCATAACAAAAGTTGGAAAAATAGGAAAGGAAAACCTTTGGCCTTAAAAATAGGGTGTCCCTACCCATGAAGCATCCTGCCATAAGAGCAACTTCAGTCTCTGGGCTGTTGTTGCTGTTTCCAAGTTGTCAGAGTGTCATAGAAGACTACCTTGGAGCAATTTAGTGACAGGAGAGCATTAGGTAGAGGTTTGATTTCTGGTGCTGATGTGGAAAACCATACTGGTTACAAAAAAAGACTGCTGCCTCGCTCACTGCCTGCTTTCCTGCATGAGGCAGTCAAGATGACGACAGTGAACATAACCTCTTCAGGGTTAAATGGAGATAGCAAAGGGCAAGCTATCTCCACTCAGTAAGGGTGGAGCCAGAGGAGCGTGGCTGCTATGCTTCTCTCCACAGCAGTGTACATCTCCTAGCCCATGAACTCCACCACAATATGTAGTAAAAATTATACTACAAGTGTGGCAATGGGGAAACAATGCAGGACAACACCATGGATAGAGAATGAAGATAGCAGCTCAGATGAACCGAAAATTACCAACCGCCTAGTTAGCCCCTCAGATAAGAAGTTTAGAATAGAAATATGGAGGATGCTCAGAGAACTCAAAGAAAACATAGATTGAGATGAATAGACCACAAAGATAGAAATCGGAAAACTCCAAACTGAAATAAATTGCTCAAAGCTCAGGGTACCATATGGAATGTTGGGTATCAAACCAGGTCTGTCCTGGATCTGCTGCATGCAAGGCTAAAGACTACCACTGTGTTATCGCTCGTGCCCCAGTGCAGAAGCCTCTAAGTTTAATGTACTTCCATTTGTTTATTTTTGCTTCTACTTGATTGCCGGTGCTCTGATCCCTGAAGATGCCTTAAGACTCAAGGTTATTGAATAATCTTCTTACATTTTTCCTCTATGTACCTACCGTATGGTTTCAGGTGTGACATAAAGATCTTTACTTCATTTAGATTCCACCTTTGTGCATGGTGTTAAAAAGAGATATGTGTCCATTTTTTGCATCTTGTTGACCAGTCTCCTCAACACCACTTGTTGAAGAGGCTTTTCTTGCTCTACTTTGTATTTCTTACCCCTTTCTCAAGATGAATTGATCATATACTGGGGGTGGTCTCAGAATATTTAAATCTATTCCATTGATCTGAGGTGTGTCTTTATTCTAGTATCATGCTGTTTTTATGACTACTACTTTAAAATGCAGTTTAAAGTTGTGGAAAGTAATGCCTTCCATATTCTTTTGTTTGAATTATTCACCGGGTTCAGTTAAATTTAGTCTCATTTGTTCACCTTTGCTTCCATTGCTACAATGTTGCTGTTTCCTCTTTGAAAATGCCTTTAGTTTCAACAGCATAGTGTGTTTTGCCTAGTATTTCCTTTATTTATAATTTCAGGTCTTATATAAGAGTCTTTAATCCTTTTTTTTTTTTTTTTTTTTTTGGTTTTTGGGTCACACCCGGCAGTGCTCAGGGGTTATTCCTACTCCTGGCTCCATGCTCAGAAACTTTAATCCATTTTTATTTGACTTTTGTGCATGGTAGTAATGAGAGTTTTGAGTTCACTTTTTGCACATAGTTGACCAGTTTTTCCCAATTCCACTTATTGAAAAGTCGTTCCTTGCTCCATTTTGTATTTCTTGCCCCTTCATAAAAGATTAATTTATTGTGTACCTAGAGCCAGTCTCAGAATATACAAGTCTATTCCATTGACTTAAGGTTCTGTCTTTATTCCATGCTGTTTTAATAACTACTGCATTATAGTAAAACTTAAGGTTGGGGAGAGTGATGCCTCCATTTTCTTTCTGCCAAGGATTGCTTTAGTTATTTATGGACATTTATTTTTCCAAATGAATTTCAGAAGTATTGCTCCTCTTCTCTGAAAAAAATTTCACAGGTATCCTCATAGGAATTGCATTGAATATCTAAGATGCTTTGGGAAATGTTGTCACTTTATTTTTGCTATCCTCTCAATCTATGAGATGGGTATATGTTAATTCTAATTTATTTATTTATTTATTTATTTATATTTTGGTTTTGGGATCACACCTAGCTACACTCAGGGGCTAATACTAGTCTGCATTCCGAAATCACTATTGCAGGCCCAGAGGACCATATGGAATGAACCATAGGAACAAACCCAGGTTCTTCCCAGGTGGGCCCATGCAAGGCAAAAGCCCTACCATTATGCTATCACTCTGGTCCTATTTTTAAATTTTTAATAATTTACTTTTTTTTTTTTAGCTACATCCAGCTGTTTTCAGGACATATTTCTTGCTCTATTCAGTCTTGGTTTTGCATAGGGAAGAACACATAGTTAAGGGGGAAGGAACTCAGGTCAGCAGTATGCAAGGCAAGTGCCTTACTTGCTGTAATACTTCTCAGTTCTTTTTAGTTTTGAGGTAACATTGGTAGTACTGGACAGCTATTCCTGGCCCTGTGCTTAGGGTTCACTGCCATGTAGTACTCTGTTGGATTACTGGTCAACTCCTAATCAATATTCATACACCACCCTCAGGTGTGATGTGTTGATAGGATTATTGGATTATTCCCTACTTGGTAATCCTCTCCCACCCTATGGTGTGGCCTGGTTCTTGTCAATAAAAGCAGGGGTCTGAAAAGGCAGGGGCTCATTCATTGGTCTTCCACCACTAAGCTGCATTCTTTCTTAGAAGCAGGAAGCTTGTGTGGTGGAATTCTTTGCTTTGAGTGCTGGATGTCTTGAACTTATTCTTGTACCTTTTTCACTGTATGAATTATTTCTTGTGTCATCATTTGCTTCCAGATCTGCATCTTACCTGATCCTCGCTTTGAAACCCTGAGCTCCACTAGCAGTACCCAGAAGATTATGTGATGCATGGAATTAAAAATATACTCTTAAAAGTATTAAATATATACTCCAGCATAAAAATATACTCTTTAGTTTTTTGGGCCACCTCTCCAGGTCTCAAACTTTGAATGCTCTTATAGATCTGATTACAGTTCCATACTCTTAGTGGATAAGGAATTATTGAGCAGTTGTTCTAGACAATGCAATGTATCCAGATAAGACTCCTTGAGATAAATGAATGCCCTAGAATATATACACACTTTGTAATTCCCCTCTCCAAAGTGTGAGCTGGATATGTTGTCCCATTTTGATATGTAGAATATGGTAGAAATGGTGAAATTACAAGAGACATCTACTTTTGTATAAAGAATGATCTGTATGATTATTAAAGCTTCATTTATATCTTCAGGCACAATTTATTATTTTTTATGTCAAAGAAAGTTAGAACTTTGTTACCCAGTTATTAAAATTATGATATGCTATAGTGAAATATCTTTGAAATTTTGTAGCCCAAAATACTGGAAACAGAGTATATTTGTTGTTCTTTGTTAAGTGACATAAAGACAGAGACTTAAAATTGATCCATATCACTTTGAAAAATAGTGTCTGAGGATATTGTAATTATATTACTTTCTTGTGCTTTTTAAATCACTCCTGGCCTGAGGAACATGTAGGACACCAACGGATTGAACTGAGGTCCGTCCTATATTAGCACGTGCAAGGTAAATGCCCTACTGCTTGTGCCACTGCTCCAGCCACAAGATGCTAATATATTTTTAAAATGTTATCTCTAGGACTGAGATTAAGTTTTATTAAGTACTCACTAATTCTTGAAAACTGCTTAATAGTGAAAATTTCTGAGTACCTACTATGAGCATAAAAATGCCCTAAATCTTTCAATTATATAAACTTGTTTTCTCACAATGATCCCATAAGATAAAAACTATTATCCTATTATACATGTGAAGAGACTGAGTTTCAGAGCAATTGAATAATTTGCACCATTGCATTGTAACTGGCAGAACTAGAATTTAAACCCACAAAGTCTGGCTAACCGCCAAAATTTAGTACGTCTACATAAGAATGGTGTATCGATATACTCTTTCTTATTAGAAAAACTGAAGAAAGAAAAATATAGTTCTTACATTGAATTAATGAATACTTTTTCAAAATGAATTTTAACCCACTATCTTCCCAATTGCAAAAGAAAAAATAATCCCCTCAACAAAAATCCATGAATAATCCAAATCAAAAATGTCCTGTCATCAAAAAAAAGAAAAGAAAATCCAGATAAACACATGCCCAGGGGCTGGTGTGATAGATAGTATAGCAGGAAGGAAATTTGCCTTGGATATAACCAACCCTGGTTCAATCTTCAGCAAAATATAGTCCCCTGAACCCACTTGGAGTGATTCCTGAGCTCAGAGTGAGGAGTAACCTCTGAACACAACCATGTAATAAAAAAACAAGAAAAACATACAAAACACATATTCAGTCCTCAGGTCAATGTTCTTTCCAGTTGTCTAAGCCCTTGACAGTCGGTCACTTAAGATGTAGTAAAACAAAATGAGAGCCTTTCATCTGGAATAATATTTGAATGGAAAGAAAAAAGCTGTGAGGTACTAGCTCTTCTTGAAAAATTATTTATGAAAATCAGTGGGTCTTAGTTAAATAACCTACTATCAACACTGAAATATTGAGAGTGATAAATAAGTGATCAGAAAATACTTATAAAACAGGCAAATAGCAAAAAAAAAGTTCTTAAAAATTCTTAAAATCTTATAGAAAGGGAATGGGTAGGTGAATAACCATTTTTATATGTGTGACAGTTATTAGTACTGGGATTAGAGTGTATGCATTGCCAAGGTTCAAATTCAGGAATTCATCCAAGCTAGGCATGTGCTTTATCATTTGAGTTGTCTCTCTAGCCCCAGAAAATAGCATTTTTGATTGTAATTTGTATTATATATTGTCTTTAAAAGTTTTTTTTTTGTTTGTTTGTTTTTTACTAAGCAGTGATCATGGGACCCAGAGGTCACTGCCAATCATTCTTTGTTAACTAGGCCCATGCTTTAATGTTAGTGTCTGAGATACTGGTGCAGTGCCAAGCACCTCAAACGTTATCTTTGCATTTATCTTGGGGGTTACCAGGACCTCATCTTGCAGTACTCATGGGCCCCAATGCTATATTCACTAATACTCAATGTGGTGAGAGACAATATAGTTATGAACATAATTAGGATTGGGTCTACAATTACTTGGCTTTACTTTTATTAAAAGATTTTATTTTTGTTAAAAATTGATTTTGTGGTCATACCAGTCAGTACTTAGGCACCCAAATTATATTTGGGTGTTTAGGGGTTCTTGTGGTGTTTCATACACATGCTATTTTGCCACATGATTTACAGTAAGTGTGTTATAGTTATATACATACATAGAGTTTTATTTCATCTTTGTTCTAATGATTGAAGTACAAATAAATAGTAGTGAGAAATGGTCTTGGCTGGAATACAGAGCCAGATGCCTCTGCTCCCAATTTTTAGCTCTTTTCTTTCTGAGTTCCTTTAGTTTCAGTGCAACTATCAGCACTCTCCTCCTGGAAGTCTTGCCTGACTGTTTTTATTGAACAGCAGAGTTAGCAATAAGAGTAGACTGTGAGTCAAGAGAACCACAAAATCCCCAAGAAAATGTTGCTATTATGTTGGGGGCAGGAGAGGGGAACAAAGAGACTAAAGAAAGAAGGAAAGACCAACAAAAATCACAAAAGACTGAGTCAGAGAAAAGCCTTTAAGCTTTTGACAAAGTGTAGAAAGTAGAAAACAGTTTTCCGACAGCTTGAATTTTCCAGAGGAGAGGTTTCTGATTCTAATAATCCTATTAAAAACCAGAAGAAAACTCCAGGAAACCCTAGATAACCTTTTTTTCTGCTGCTCCTCCTCAAGATGGCTACTTGCCTTTGGCCTTTTGTCATTCCCACTCAACATCCTTTCTTTTGCTCAGGGTCACTGATTCTGAACCTCTTTGCTTTCCTTGAACAGTGAGTTAGTGTTTGAGTTCTTGCTCCATTTTTTAGAAATAGTCTTTGCCAAGATCAAATTGCCCTGAATGTTGAGGTCAGTAGTCACTGAATGCTGATCCTCAGATTGGACATGGACCATGATGATGTTGTCAGTGCTCTGAGGTAGACTGAGAGAAAGTGAATCTATTGAGCCTGTCATATCACCAAATGCATTCTAGACTGACCAGCCATCTTTCTCACATTATGGTCTTCTTGCCAGTTTGATGTTTATTTCAGAAGCTTGTGATGGGAGTTGATGGCTATATTTCCATGCTTTAAAACTAGTCTCAATCATTTGTGATACTTTTTTCCCCATTCAAAGTCTAGGCCCAATGGAGAAGCCAGGCAGAGTCCATTGGACCAAGTCTGATGATGAATATTGATTAAGATTTATAAAATGTATCAGAAGTGAGAAACTATTGATATGTGCTTCCTCCTGACTGCACTCAGAAATTACTCTGGCAAGCTTAGGTTAGGGAACATATAGAATGCCAGAGATTGAACCTGGTCAACCATATGCAAGGCAAATGATCTACCTTTCCTGTACTATCACTTTAGCCCCAAGGAAATATACTTTTACATACTGCTATTTATATCTCATTAAATGGATTCCTTATATTTGTCAGTAATCTTATATGACTTTAGATTTTATTTACTAGTCTGAGTACTAATGAGAGGTTTGTGCTTTGTTATGTGCTTGTAACTGATTTAGTGAGCAATTTCCTGGAATAAATATAAAAGTGATCTTTTTTCTATTTTTCTTTCAGTATTTACTGACAATCTTCTTTTCCAGATATAGTAGCTTTCCTAAAAGCATTTGCCAAAATTGAGTTTCAAACTTACATTGAAACTTCACTTTTCACAGGACAGAGGCACTGTTTTATCTGTATTACGGTACATGATGGAGCATGATGGAGAGCATGAGGTTGCATTGAGGCTGATAGAAGATAAAGATCGGAGTTCTAACCATCTCCCATCTCCAGCAGGATGAACATATATTTCAATTTCCAGAATTAGTTCTGTGTTTGTTTATTATCCTGGTAAATTAGTCACAATTCCCTTCAAACTCCAATTTATCTGGGTTTGAAAAAAGTTTGTAAGTTTAACTTCACTTCTTCTTTTTTTTTTTTTTTGATTTTTTTTGGGCCACACCCAGTGACGCTCAGGGGTTACTCCTGGCTATGCACTCAGAAGTCACTCCTGGCTTGGGGGACCATATGGGAACTTGGGGATCAAACCGCAGTCCGTCCTAGGCCAGCACAGGCAAGGCAGGCACCTTACCTCCAGCGTCACCGCCTGGCCCCGACTTCTTATTTTCTTTGTCCTTCCCTTATGACATCATAATTTAACGGTGACATTGAGAGGTAGCTAGCTCCTCTGTAAGACTGGTTAATAAAAGGATTCATCATAAGCCTTTTGGTGTTTTAGCATCCAAATGTTGTTTTTACAACAATTTAATAAACCTCAAGAAAGTCTCCACTCAGACTGAGAAATGGTTTATATAGCAGACTTGGGACTTAATTTGCAGAAGGTCAACCAGGTTTGTTATCTGGCACCCTAGAAGTTTCTGGGAGCTCCACCAGGAACCTGAGTTTTGAGCCAGGAGTACAACCTGAGCACTGCCAAGCATGGTCTAAATTCTAACCCATACCCTCCCCCAAAGTCCCCACTCAAAAATCAAAACAAAACAGAATGAGAGAAAATTCATAGCAAACAAAATCAAAAACAAAAACAAAACACAAGAAACCTCTGATTTAGAATCTTATTTTGCAGCTTACCTTATTTATAATTTACACTTCTGCTCTAAGTCGTGGGCTGCATAAGCCTTCCAGCCAAAAGGCCCTTCTTCAATAGGGAGAAGCATTTTGCACTCTCTTTGTAATGAAGAAAGGAGAAATTAACATTTGCTCCTAATGTGGCACTTCCATACAAGTGCAATTCATCTCTGCCTCTAGTCTTTTGTATATTTTATAGCATAATTGTCCATAGGGCTGCTTCTTTTCTAGAGTCTCACAGTAGCTGTAATGGTGGCTTGTCCATCATCTCCTGGACTGGAATTTGGGGAATTTTACTGTCAGGAGTTTAAGCTAGACATTACCAAGAATAACAAAAAATATCAGCAAAGTTCTAGTAAATATTGTGGTGGTGCATATTGATAATATATAACAGCGTATAAGTATAATTGTCATAGTGAAGTTTAACTCAAGGTCAGGAGTCAGAAAGACTGTACAAGAAGCAAAGTTCCTTGCCCTGCATTGCTGCTGACCCAGTTTCTTTCTTTCTTTCTTTCTTTCTTTCTTCCTTCCTTCCTTCCTTCCTTCCTTCCTTTCTTTCTTTCTTTCTTTCTTTCTTTCTTTCTTTCTTTCTTTCTTTCTTTCTTTCTTTCTTTCTTTCTTTCTTTCTTTCTTTCTTC
>PVKC010032884.1:0-14129 GCA_004027635.1 Crocidura indochinensis
AAACCCACTATTTTTAATAAAATCTGCCCACGTCTCCATTCACGCGTGTGGCCCTGCACATACTGTGTGGTCTCCTCATTTTTACATTCATATCTTCTGTTAGCAACCCTTCCTCCGTCTCAGCTCTTTCCCGTGCCTGGTTAATAATACCCACGAAGTAAATATTAATTGTTGCAAGATATTAGTTGTCTGCGACATTAACCTATTTGGCTAAAAATAGATAATGCATAGATTGCTGGTTATCTCATTTGAGGAAAATATTATGCTTATGTTTCTACAAACGTCAACCCTGCCAAGAAACTTTGCATCCCACTATGCCTTGTCAGAAGTAGGATTCTTACAAATAAAAATACTCAGACACAAATGCATGATAAGACTGTAAGCCAAAACAGATTACTCAAAAATATGAGCAGGAAACAATCTGTGACCTCAACAGGTAACTGGGATAATAAGCTGACACCAATACAGAGACTATTGGTTCCAGAATCTTAAAATGACCAGTTCCAGAATCCTGATTCTGTAAATGAGGGACCTGGTTCTGCTCTCACTAGAATTTATAATTTAGAAAACACTTGTTACATAAACTCAATGCTACAATGCCTATATTATATTCTCACTTTGACTGCTTATTTTTTCACAGAATCATAAGATGGACATTAACACGTCAAATTCATTGGGACATAAAGGCAATATGGCAGAAAAGTTTGGTAGTATTACAGTCTTATTGCTGGACAGGCATATTAACCCAAACATGGTTATCCATTGAAAGGATAAATCACTTTTCAGGAGATAGGCAACAGTATCCACATGCACTACTTCTATTCTTTTAGGAGGGTTTTTATCAGGACTTAATAAAAAGCTGATATGCAGAATAGAAATATGAGGAAAACAGAGATCATCTTGAATCAAAAGCTATAATACAAGCTTGGCAGGGACCCATGCAATTTAATGAGTTTATTATTGCTACATTTTTCCAAGGCCATCTTACATCCATAATTCAATGCCTCATCTTCCACCAAGAATCTCAGATATTGGAGATCTTTTCTCATTTATCCTTGCCTTTGACATCTACAGAAAAATGCATGTTGCAGTTACCCTAGAGTGTTTTTAAAGAAGAATAATTATGAGACATTGATAGGGTTTTTGCTGTAACTGTGACACACAGCAGAATTCTATAAATGGATGGAAAATTGAAAACTACAACCTGTGATCTTAATGCTTTTGAAATTCTTCTTCTACCATGGAAATAAGATGAATAAAACTACAGACTAACATGGACTTTCCTCTAGAAAAACTTGACCTATCACAATACACTAAGGATTTTAAGTACAGCCATGAAGAATACATCTGTGTTGAACCATTATGGTGAGATGAAAAGGGGTCATTGCCTATTGTAAAAATACAGCAGAAAATGTTGGTTCAAATTTGATGATCAAGAAGTATTCACTGCAGCACTATTTCAATAGCCAGAATCTGGAAATAATCCAGATCAGTGGCTAAAGAAACTGTGATACGTATACACAATGGAATACTATGCAGCCATCAGGAAAAAGAAGTCATGAAATTTTCCTATACATGGATATCCATGGAAACTCTTATGATGAATGAAATAAGTCAGAGGAAGAGAGATAGACACAGAATAGTCTCAGTCATCTGTGGGATTTAAGAAAAATAAGAACTTTTTGCAATAATACCCAGAGACAATAGAGATGAGGGCTAGGTGGACCAGCCAACTATAAAGCTTACCACAAGGAGTGATGACTACACTAACAACTATCATGACGATCATAGTGAGTGAGAGAAATAGAATGCTTACCTTGAATAGAGGCAGAGAATGGGGGTAAGGGAATTGGTTTTGCAGATGGCTCTGTCCTGCAATGCCAGTGGACTTCAATATTCGCTTCAGGGAATGGGCACTACACAGAACCACATATGGAAAAATATGAAGAAATGAGACCACACAGTAAATCTATGGGGAAACACTTCTGGCAAGTGTGTTACAAATTTAATCTCCAAGCTAGAAGTATTTATGGGGCAAAAGGCCAGTCACACATATAAAAAGAATGCTCACATCTTATTTATCTTTTAAAATACAGAAACAGCAGTGTACATTGTTTGATCTTTAAAACAATACACATGGCTCTAGATGGTTTGTAATCTTACAATAGAATATAGTTCAGTTAGGAGCTCAGAAGATAAAAAGAAGGTAAACTTTTACATTTCAAAGTAGTTCCTCTCAGGCCTAACTCTAGATGTTATGCTGATGTAAATTAAGAGATTAACAAGAAGCCCAGTTTCCTATAACAAATTTCCTTTACCTAAGGGAACAGGTTTCTTGCTTTGGGGCTAAGACTAATTTCCTAAGGTCTGGTTATGAAAAAGATAAAACTTATATGAAAGGTGTACAGAATTTATACCTAGTAAAATTCAAAAGCCCAGTGCTATCCTGGCAAAACTTGTTTCGTGTATAAATTAGTTAGTAGATATTCAAAGTGAGTAGGGGAAGTTCCTAAAGCAAAGCAATCCTTTCTGTTACAAGTTGCTATGGTGTTCAAAGACAAAGAGAGAAGACATTGTTTTTGATGCTAAGTATTCCAGGTTAAAATAAATTTAATCAGGGCTATATTGCACCTTAAAAATCCTTATGTTAGGATGAGAAAAGTTTTACTATATATACAGCAGAAGGAAAAAAATATATATGTATATATAAATTAAATGTTTATAGTAAAGAAAACAGAATGTCAGTTTCATTAATAGAAGATCTCATTCTATTATGCACACTGAGAGGGAAGACTCAGTGGGCGTATTGGTGAGAGATCTCTCGGGAATTTTCCAGCCATCCACACATGAGAGAAAAGATTTCTCAGTGGGCCTGCTGGTAATAGTTCCTCAGAAATTTTTGATGAGCTACCCATGCTAAGGGTATGAACATCCTAGTGGGTCTTCTGACTGACTTCCTCTAGAAATATTAAGATTCCTATTATGTCAATGTTGTTACAAGTTGGGACAATTGGTTGTGCAAAGGTTGTACTGGTGAAGGGGGTGTACATTTTTATAACTGAAACCCAACTAGAAACATGTTTTCAATCATGGTGCTTAAAGATATTACATAAAAAAGAAGTTTCAGAAATAGTTAACTCATCTGTAAAATTTTCAGCAGCTTATATTACTTTTTATACTTCAAAGATACGTGCTTAAATGAATATAGCTGTTTAAATTAGCAGATGTCTAACTAATTGCTCTTTAAAGATGTCTATTATAATGTTCTAATGTTTTTACCAACAAAAAAACAACTACAGGATATGGACTCCACTATAGTGCTCATTATTAGAATGTTTCAGTGTCTAAATTTATATTCTATTATGTTTATAATAATCTTTTAATGATTCTGTTAACAGTGATTCATGGAGATCTAGTTTGGATGCCCTAGTTTCACATTGCAGTGATTTGTACCATGGACTCCTAATACAATGCTCATTAGGATGTCTTAACAAATATTTTAAATCATTTATTTTACCTGCCTGTATCTTCTAATGTATCTCTTCACAGAGATCCTTGGATAAGACATCTGAATGCCATAGACTCTTTATATAGTGCTCATCACCATATTACTTAGTATTCTAGCCTTAAATATTATGATTGTTTTAAGAATGTGCAATACATGTTCTAAACCATGAGGTATTTTTTCAGCAAAGTTTTTCTCTGTTAATGTTGAGTACTCCAAGGAACTAGAAAACTTTAACACCTGACATACTAGCTTTCTATTTTGAAGCACTTGACCTGGGCCAATATTTTCTATGTGAATGTGTGTGTAGTGGGCACCTCTATGTTTTTTTAATGTCTGTTCATGTTATATGTAATGTATCTCTGTATTGTTTTTAGCCTTCCTTCTTACATATGGCCATTTCTTTCTCCTGGGAAGAAGATGATGCCACCACTGCTGCAGCAGCCACCTTGGTACTTATGGAACTGCTCTGGTGTAAATTTGAAGGATCAATATTAAGCAGCCCAGCTGGACTTGCTGTGGACAGTTCACTGTATGGATAGAAGGGCGTGGGCAGCACCAATCGTGTATAAATTGTTCATAGTCTTCCCCAGTGGCTTATCCTGCTCTATGCCTTTGCTCCTTGGCTGACTGAGAGGGCTCTTCACTCTTGATTGGCTGCTGCTGCTGTCAGAGTCACTCAAGTCTTTTTACTATGAATCATCCTCAAAGAAGAAGGCAGGCACACTGCTACTGGTGATGTGTTCTCAGTGGTTAATTTCTACAACTTCATTTCACTATAGACTTTTGCTCACAACTGGTTTTGGCTTTTGAGAGATCCTTGACTCTAGAACATTTTCTGATCTCTGACTGCTGCAAGCTGTTTTTTCAGACTGTACAAGACTGTGTTGCAGGCTGAAATTGTAATCCAGAATTGATCCTCTCCTCAGATTATCTCAAAAGACTTAGGGGATATATACGCCCTCTTTGAATACTTCTTAAGTGTGTTTCTTCAACACGTATATTCTCTATAGTGTAGTTCATTATGTATTGCAGTGTCCCATCTTTTCTTTAGATTTGCTAGTAGAAATTCTTAATATATATGTATATGTATACATATACAACATATAAAGAGTACCCTTGAAATTTTTTGTGTTTTTGAAAGAACCAGATTAGGGATTGTGTTTGGCTCATTATATTCCACTTAGGCTACAATAATATCCTATGGAACTATTCCTTTTCATTAAAAGCATTAAAATCAGAAAATAGATACTAAGAGAAGTTATTATTCATTAGGTAAAACAATTCAGTACTATCATGCTACAGGGGGCCTTCTACCTTGGAAATTTGCCTTAGTCACATGACTTGGGCTTTATTCACTTGGACATCAGCCAATTACCCCCTGAACCTTGGGTCCAAAATTATTCTCTGCACCTACACCAGGAATTGACCCTCGACCCTAGATCTGCACCGAATGGCTATTGTCTGGTCTCTTCTCTCAAAATCAAGAAAAGTTCTGAAGGTTAGAGTTTCTCCCAACCCTGAAGAGAGGTAGAATAGAGCCCCCCTCCTAACAGGACACTCCTACAGAGGATGAAAAGCCATGTTCCATGAGCCATGTTCCGACTCATCATTTTGACTTGACCATCCTATCTTTACATTGGCCAAGCCTAGGTAACCTGAAATGACAGGGAGACTTTCATAAAGGTAGTTTGCCCTAGGTCCTAGGAAAATGAAGATTATCTAAAAATAATGAAACTGGCTTGGCACATACTTGTCCCAGGGTGGACAAACATGCTAACCTGACAGTGAAAACTGATTGAAGAGAACCTTTCCTGGGACCCTGAAGAAATTGGAGTTATACCAGTTTGTGTGCCTGGATCCTGTAGATAGTCTTAGGACAGGATGCTTTGTGGGTAGGGATGCCCTGTTTTGGGCCCAAAAGTTTTTTTCTTTATATTTTACCAAATTTTACTGTGCTTATGTAAAATATTGCTAACCTTTATTTTTATCCTTAGAGTCATCTACCCTTTTCTTAGAATTACTTTATCTATAAAGTCAATTAGGGGGAGATGTTGGATTACTGTTCCTACCCTAATCAGTATTCATACTTCTCCCAGAGTGTGATCTGGTGATAGGATTATTGGATTACGCCCTATTTGATAATCCTTATCTACTCTAGGGTGTGGCTTGGTTCTTGTGAATAAAAATGTGAGTTTCAGAAAGGAAGGAGCCATTCTATGGTCTTCCTCCACAAAACTGTTTTTCTTCTTAGGGGCAGAAAGCATGTGTGATTTCTGACCTGAGTGTTGCGACTTCTGAACCCATTCTTGCGCCTTTTCACTGTGTGGATTAATTCATGTGTTGATGTTTGCTTCCAGACCCGTGTCTTGCCAGATCCTAGTTTTGGAGTTTGAGGCTTCATTTATAGTGTTTGGTAATCAAGGTCTCCTAGCAGAAACATTTACACTATACTAGAGCCACCTCCATTTCTAAATTTGGGGTACCTGTGAAATGTCAGTTGTAGGCCCAGATTCCTGAAAAGGAAAGCCTGTCATTCCAAATAATTTTTCAGGTTGGGTTTTTAAACCACACAATGCAATGCACACAGATTTTTATTCTTCACTCAGGAATCACTCTGGTGGGTTCAAGTAACATATAAGGTGCTGGAATAAAATCCACATTAGCTGCCTGGAAGGCAAATACCCTACCCATGATACTGTCTCTAAAACCTCCTAATTGCATATTTTAAGAATAAAATATTTTTCTTTCTCTTTCACAATTTTTATCCCATTTTTTTGTTTTCTGCTATGAGGTAGATTTTACCACCCTGTTATACTCAGAGAACTTGATAGCTTTTGCCTCTCTCTCTCTCACTCTCTCTTTCTCCTGATATATAGGAGACATCAACTTCTCATTTTGCTTCTCATTTTATAATCATCTGTGTTCCATGCATCTGTTCTTCTGCTCACAGATTCATCATCTAACATTCTAATTATTGCTCAGGTGTTTTCACCAAGATTTTATGTATTTATTCTTAAAAGTAAATATCACACATTTTGTCATTTTATATAGTAAAAAGCAAGTTAGCTTAGGAGAGAAATAAAGAGCTATTGCATGGAACTCTATAAACTGGAAACAAATAAAATACAATTATTAGAAAATCAGAGATAAAACTCAGAATGTCACACAGGCAGGACTAGTGTCCTATCACTGAACTCAATAAAAATACAGATACTTCAAAGGCTGGAGGAAAATTATCCAAGTAAACAACACCCCTAAAAAATCTGGTACGGCCATATTAATCTCAAACAACACAAAGTTTAGACTCAGAAAAGTTGTAAGGGACAAAGATGGACACTTCGAACTAATCAAAGGATATGTACAACAGGAAAAAATCACACTTCTAAACATACACGCACTCAATGAGAGACCAGCAAAATATCTAATGCAATTTTTGACAAGTTTGAAAGAGGATATCAATAATAATGCAATAATTGTGGGAGATCTCAACATAGCCCTGACAACACTTGATAAGGCAAACAGACTAAAACCCAACAAAAATATACTAGACCTGAAAAGAGAAATGGAAGAAAGAGGCCATATATATATATGAGAATATACATATATATATATGTATAGAGAATATACATACATATATATATATATATATATATATGTATATTCTCTAAGTACATGGGGTGCAGGAAAAAGCAGTGGCCATCATGGAAAGGGTTATTAAAGCCTAATTATGGATGATCATTTTTGGGAGAGGGGATAATAGGTTCTACAATTCGTTTTTGATATTTGCCTGAGCCCTTGCTAGGAGAATAGCCCTGAGCAATCATTTGCTGTCTAACAGCTTTGTTTATACATTTAATAATATAGACTTCCATTTGTTCCAAAGCATCTCTTGTAGACCTCCATTTGTTCCAAAACATCTCTTCCCCATAGGTTAATGGATAAATCAGATATAATATAGGGCTGCATGGTACCTTTGTCTCCATCCTTATCCTCCCATGTCAAAATTTTGGAACTCTGCAAAACTTCCTTTACACGCCCCATGCCTGTGATATCATTAACAGTGGGCTGAGTAGGCCAGGATGGGGGCCAAGAAAAGGGTGAAATTGCTGTAGAATCAGCCCCAGAATCAAGAAGACCAATAAATTCTTGTCCTTAAATTATTAATTTAAGACGTGGGCGAGTCTGCAAAGGGGTGGTCGCCTGAAGCGGCTGGTCATGGTCATGATAAGGGTAGTCTCATTCTCCAAGGTTTAGGTATCTCTTGCATCAAGGGGCTCCACAGGGGGAAAAGACAGAGTGGGGTAAAGACATTTAGGTGGGGGGAGATGATCTGCAATAGAAGGTGAAGGACTTGTATGATAGGAATGATCACATTTGGGAAGGGAGTGGAGGGAGGTCTCAGAGCTTGCCCTAGAGGCAGCTCAAGAGACAGTATGAAACAAAGGGTGTGAACAGAATTCAGCTACATAAAGAAGTTGTGTTTCTTGGGGTCACTAAAGATTGTATTTGTAACATCCTTCGGGCCTTCCTCTATTAGAATGATATTTCTCCGCCCACTTTTTGCCATATTAAAGGATCAGTTTCTGGGCTAGTTATGATAAAGTATGGGCACTTGTTATGAACAAAGAGAAAAATTTTCCTTTCTCTAAACCCTAACACTTCTTTCCCTTAGAGATGCCTTCAGTTTCTTGACAAAGGCAGCTCTTTAGACAAATGCTGACCAATTCTGATGGGATGGAAATGTAAATGTGCACAAAGAAATCCGTACCACCCTGCTGGGGTTTTGCACAGATTTTTCTACCTGTCTACACCGCCCTGATGGGGTTTGACTGGCGTCTTAGAATCAGGTCCTTGAGGTTTGTCCAGTTCCATCCGACAAGGGGTCCTTACTCTACATCCATGTTGGGAAGCCACTTGTCCTGGCCTGCAGGACAGGTTATTCGTGGGTATAGAGGGGTCCCAGCCTGAAAAGAGAATGGGGAGAACAAAGGGGGCCAAGCAACAGGAGGCTTTGTCAAGGCTCCGGTTTATTGATAGGTACAGGCTCTTTTTAAGCACGATTTTATGGGAGCCGGGAGGTGGCGCAGGAGGAAGGGGGCCTGCTGCCTTGCCTAGGACGGACCATGGTTCGATCCCCCGGTTCCCATATGGTCCCCCGTGCCTGCCAGGAGCGACTTCTGAGCATGTAGCCAGGAGTAACCCCTGAGCGTCACTGGGTGTGGCCCAAAAACCAAAAAAAAAAAAAAAAAGCACGATTTTACAGGGGGTGGAGAGAGAGCAGGATGAAACAGCCGCATTATAGAAGTCCTCTTAACAGTAATCTTTATATGCCATCTTTACATAAGGAGCACAGGAACACCGCAAGGTTAGTGAAGCTTCAAGGATGTCACAAGCTTCCTGGAATGTGTGCCTGATAGAACACTGTGGTATTTCTTTGGGCACTGCGGCTGGCCAATGCCTTAGGTTATGTACTCTGGCCACACAAGACTGGCTTGTCCTGCTGAATTCCATATTACGGTTTGGTCTCTGAATGGTGCTGTGGAGTCAGCCTGGATGGACAATACATTGGGTAAGGTGCTGGCTTTCAGTGGCTAATCCAAGTTTGATCACAGCCATCCTCTATGGTTCTCCTGAACTCTCTGAGAATGATCTTTGTATTCACAACTGGATATGGCTTCCAAAAAAAAAAAAAACCCAAGAAAACAACAACAATGAGTTGTCTTTTTTTAAAAAAAGATGGTATTAGTTTGGGGGCTGGAATGATAGCACAGTGGGTAGGGCATTTGTCTTGCACCAGGCCAACCCAGTTTCAATTCTCAGTATTCCATACAGTTTCCCAAGCCTGCCAGAAGTAATTTCACAGCACAGTCAGAAGTAACCCCTAGGCACTGCCTGGTGTGGCCCCCAAACAAAACAAAACAAAAAGATGGTGCTAATTATTAGCTTTGTTTCTCTTAGCACTTGAAGTTTTGTTTTGGGGCTGCATCAGATGATGATCAGGGTTTTCTTATGAATCTATTTTTATGGATCACTTATTGTATCCCATAGGAAGACCATATGGAATACTGGGGATTAAACCCCAGATTGATTTAATGAAAGGCAACTGTGGTACTATCTTTCCAGTGCAGCATTTGAATAGTAAATTATATAAAGTAATTAGGAAAATATAAAATATTTTAAGAATGAAATATGTCAATTTTTTTTACTAAAATCTCTCTCTAAAAAATAAATCCAACTTCTGCTCCCCAACTGGTGAGAACTACAGCTTTCAAAACAGAAAGTACTCAGCTGAGCCACAAAGTCTACTGTCATAACAACAGCCACAACAACAAAAGGGCAAAGTTGTATTATTCTGAAAACAAAGTCCTCCTTTTGCCTGTTTTTCTCCTTGGCCTACTTGAATCTGGTTGGTCATAAAACCTCTAGCACATCCAGTCAGTTGTTGATCTATCTGCTTACTCTTCCACCTTACAATCCATATGAGAGATTCTCCCCTGAATGTAGTCAGGACATTTGTGGTCTTTTGGATTAATTTATTTATCTACCTAGGCACTTTGATTGCAATCCTGCAGAGATAAAGACAAATAACTATTTGTTTCTTGTACATGTTTTTGTTTAGGGTTCACATCTGGCATTCTCAGGTCTTTCTCCTGCTCTGTTCATAGGAATTAGGGATCACTTCTGGTGGTCTCAAAGGACTGAGGATCAAACCTTAGTGGACCATGTGCAAGGTAAGTGCCCTGCTCACAGTACTCTCTCTCTCTCTCGTCCTATTATTTTTCTCCAATATCCAGTATTGTCTCAGAAAGGGCTGAATTTTTTAAATAAATGAAAGCTATTAAAAACAAGAAAATTTTGGGGCCCGGGAGATAGCATGGAGGTAAGGTGTTTGCCTTTCATGCAAAAGGTCATCGGTTCGAATCCCGGTGCCCCATATGGTCCCCCGTGCCTGCCAGGAGCAATTTCTGAGCATGGAGCCAGGAGTAACCCCTGAGCGCTGCCGGGTGTGACCTAAAAACCAAAAAAAAAAAAAAAAAACAAGAAAATTTTTAATGAAATTCTACATTTTAAGGTAATTAATTGTATTGTTTACCTTCTCCTAATCTTTGAAAGTGATTCACTAAGGGACTCCTGTCAAAGTGAAGAGACAATGTAAAATTCTACTTAGCAAGTTGCAACGCTTCTTACCTTCAGAAAAAGCAATTGAATGAAGCTGTATGCACCCCCTAGTGGTGTCACTGTGGCAGAACACCTTCAAAGACTAGCAATTACTGTTATAAAATGTATTCAGTTGTTCCTCTAGCCTTATTTCTCCATTTTCTGTGAAAGATATGGGATAATTTAATCACAGTTTCTCACTTATAATCAGAGGAAAGACCTCCTAAAGTGAAAGTTATTGTTAAAAACATTTCTATTTGGGCTGGAGAAATAGTAGCAGTGAAGGCACAGGCTTTGCATGTCACTGACTCAATGAGTTCCATACCTGGAAACACATGGTTCCACAAGCATTGTCAAATGCAGCCCTCAAAGTCTTAAACACTGCTGGTCCTGGTAACGCTAAGGTCTGGGGGGCCTTAGCAGCTTTGATCCTTGAGTCCTAATTGGCTGAGAATTACTGTCCCGCCCCCAGGGCCCACCTGCAGGAATGCTTTGTCTCAGATGCTCTAATTTGTGTTAATTAAGCCCATTCAAAGTGAACCTCTGGTGGTATCTGCTGGCATTTATGTTAAAAGAGTTCCTTGCACTCTGAATTTGGGTGTGGGGCAGAGGAATCTTATGAGCCATTTCAAGTATCACCTTTATTCTTAAGTCCAGATAACTTTCCTATGGTTTAGGACAAATGCAAATGAAAATACAAATGCAAATGCAAGTGCAAATAAAGCTTGCTAAAACTCCAGATATATTAAAATAAATTTATACAATAATAATTTATATAATAATAATTCATGTATAAATGATTCACTGTGTCTCCTATTTAAGGCATCTATTTAGTTAGGACACAATATCTTTTAAAAAGTTCTTTTTCCATGTTTTATTGTTGATTGTAGAGGTGGGTAAAAATTGTCATTTGCAACATTTTAAAGTTTCTAACATCTATTAAGCTGCTACTAGGGTAGGGTGTGTGTGAAATCTTTCCCTGACCTAGCCAAACACCTAGATCAACAGTATTATGGGAACATGTCACATCATATCTGTTGATAGGGAAAGGGACATACTTGTGCTGACTTGACCAGTTTTTGAATAAAAGGTTGTGAGGGAAATAAGGAAGAGGTAATTTTAAAAAAATAGCTACCAAGAAGTTCTTGCCTACTTACTCAAGGCTCTCTTTGCCTCCTGTCTTATGTTTTATATGTATTAGAAAGTGGCCATTACTTTCTCCAACATTCAGTGAAGTTTTATATCTCAGTAATGTTCATGAATTAATGCATAGTTTTCAGTGCATAAAGCCATTCATATTGTAGTGGAAGCCACATGCCCCAATCTCAGGGGAATTGTGAAATGCATGTCTTGTAGCAAAGCCAACACAGGAAATAATCCACACAAGTTTAGGGAGATAAAACAGGTTCAGGAACTTCTACCACGAGCTATCTGCAAGCAGCCAAAAAGTTCTGGCAAACAGACAGACTAGCTGTGGGACCAAAAACCGGAAGTATCTCTGACTCAAGGTCTTTATTGGGAAGAGTAGGATCACCCACATAGGGTAGGTGGTCATTTCAGAGGTACTTCCCTCCCAGGTGGGACAAGCACATGCAAAGAATTATCCTGAATAAAGCAAAAGCTGGTAACTCCAATACATAGTCTGTTTCTTCTACAAAATGATAATGGATGGTTAAGTGTATCTTGAAATTATGTCAAAGGAACCAATATCTATTCTTAGACCTGGGAATAGGTAGTATTCTGGTGAGAGGTTACTCTCTTCTTTCTCTCTCTCTCTCTCTCTGACTCTCTCTCACTCATTCACACACAAACATCAGTGCTCTGGACTTACTCTTGGCCTGTGTTCAGGATCCATTTGCTCCTGACATCCCGGTACTATTAACCCCTTACTTAACCCCTGTACTATTTCTTTGGTTCTATATTTTCCATCTTTTAATTCCTCAGTGAATAATGGTCAAATCTAGCCACCACTTGATTAATCCTTATTCAACCATTTCTAATTTGTCTATTGAGTTTTTAATTTCAGTAAAATCATTTCTATGTCTCTGCTTTTGGTCCTGACTCTATGATAAGAGATCACTCTCATAGAATTTCAGAATATGTAGTGTAAGAGATCGAATCCAAATCTTCCATTTCCAAAGTAAAAGCTTTACACATTATATTATCTTTCCAGTCCCTGTATTGTTTACTATATACACTTTCCCCTAACACCTCAGGTTTATTTTGCTCCCTTTAAAAAATGTTTTCTATCTCAAACTCTTGTGTGTGATATCCACTGAAGTTTGCTTATGGTACTTTCTGAGTCAGGAATGTTGATTGTGGATTGTGAACACATGTTCAATGAACCTTCGTTGATGAGTTTCATGTGGAGTCAAAGCACGGCATACTACAGTAAAGTTTTACAAATGCCTTGGTTAGAAACTGGAATCTATTTTTGTCATGGCTTGAATAGTCCATGTAAGAAGATCTGAGTCACAATGCAAAGTCTAAAGCCTGTGTTGTCAGATCTAAATGAATTCATAGAGACTTTGTGCTTCCTAGGAATTTAGACTTAAATAAGCTTTCTCACCATACCCACAGGTGGTATGTTGATTTTGAGAGGATCTCTCATCATGTCTCATTTCATATCCCAAGTGCCTTTGCAGCCAGGGTATTGTTTGTTACCTTCCCCACAATGGCCATCATGTTTCTCTAGGTCTTCCTGTCTCCTGCTTCCTCTCCAGGACATTCTACACCTGTCTCTTTCATGTTTCTGTGATTCCCAGTTCTGCCTTCAGTTTTTGCATCTGAAAATATCCCATACTTCTTGGTCATTTCAATATTAAGATTAAATTATGTTTTGTATATTGTTAGTGATGTGTAAATAAATCCACATGCTATATTTATAACCTCAGGTGAACAGGATCCTGAAGCAGGATCACCTGCCTGGTTTTGGTATTAAGGTGATATTGGCTTCATAAAAGCTATTTGGAAGTGTACTCATTTTTTTTAATTTTATCACCCAGGATAAAGCAGATATCTCCCACACAAAACCACCTAGGGGAGAGCAAATGAACCTGAAAGGAGTCTATAGTCAATCCCGTGACAATATATGGCAAGGGTGGAGAAACCCTGTATCTCTTAGCCAAAGGAAATTCCTTTCGAATGACCCCAATATTTACTGTGAATCTGCAGGAGGGAAAAAAATAATAACAAGCAGAAACCAATCTTTTTTATCATTATTTATGTATATATATCCTTTGTTGATCTTATTATTGCGGATTGACTACTGAAGTGGATATCTCCATGTATATGTATATCTATTTATTCTCTTTTTTTCTTTTCTTATGTTTACTGCCACATTTCTACCTCAATACCATGGCCTTTATATAGTATATTTTTTTATTTTTTTGGAATGCTCACTGGATATTTCATTTGACGATTCTTTATGTACGGTTATTCTATGCCACCTTCATCCCCCCCC
>PVKC010032885.1:0-14126 GCA_004027635.1 Crocidura indochinensis
CGGAGTTGGGTTTTAGACACACAATATTTCAGAGCCAATCCTACCAGTGTCAACCTCTCTCCATCAATATTTTCCAAGTCCATCTCACGCCACCATCACCCGCCCCAGTCTGCCATCAGAACAAGCCCATTGTTAAGTTTGGTTATTAAAATGTGAGTCTCTTGATTTTGTTTTTGTTAGTATTAGGCCCATCTAGCAGTAGGAGAGAAGGCAAAAGCAGCAGGGTCGGACTCAGCAAAAGACAGCAACAGCTGGGAGTTCAACAAACAGTTTCTTCAGAAATTTGACCAGTGACTCTTCATCATGAGCAGTCAGGCAGGGACCAGAGGGATCAGTCCAAGAGGGCAAGTTCAAAATTGCAGCTTTAGGCCCATCCCAGTTCAACCAAAGACTTGGACACCTGGAACTGGATTTAGATCAGCTCTACTTTTGTAAATCTAGGCTCCAGGCTGGTCTCAGTAATCTTTACTTCCAAATTTCAACCCTAATTATGTACCCGACATTGGATAAGCAAAATATAAAAATAATTGTTAACGAAAAAGGAAGCATTATGTGTCCATACAGTAATAATAGGAGATTTCAAAAATTCTGCATCATCATACTATTTAGATGATGATACCCACACAGAAATTCAATAAAGAAACAGGACTGAAAATATATTATAGGCCACGTACCTAATAGAAATGTACAAAATGTTCCATTCAACAGCAGAAAAATAAACATTGTACTCAAGTACACAGAACATCCTATATGATCATCTTAGACTTTAAAAAAGTCTGAAAATTATTTTCAAGATCCAAGTCATGCCATGCACCTTTTATAGAAACAATAGCATTAAGCCAAAAATAACAGAAAGATGTATTATATGTGTAATTTACACATATAAATTAAAGCACTCCTACCAAGTATGTAAAAGTAGAAATTAAAAAGGAAATAAAACATACTAAGACCTATATGATGAGGTAAAAGCAGTCTAATAAGCATGTGAATAGTAAGAAATGACTCATTAAATTAAAAGGCTTCAAATAAACAATCTAATTTCATGAACTAGACCAATTAGAAAATGAAACCAAGGCTTAAAGAAATTATAAAGATTAGAAAAGAAATAATTGAGAAACTTAAAATATTATAATAGAAAATAAAAGTTGGATTTTTAAACCAAATTAAACTCATATTATCTTTGAGAATAGGGAAGATTAAAATAAATAAAATTATAAATTAAATATGGATATAAGGCAATAGGAATAATTATAATACATTGAATAGCCTACCAAAAATACTCAGATAAATGTTTTAAAGTAATTTCTTTTTTCCTTTTTTTTTGTTTGTTTTTTGGGTCACACCTGGTGGTGTTTAGGTGTTACTTCGGGCTCTGAGCTCAGAAATCGCTCTGGTGCTCTCTTTAGCAGCACATATACTAAAATTGGAACTATATAGAGAAGATTAGCATGACCCCTCCACAAGGATGACATGCAAATTCGTAAAGTGTTCCATATTTAAAAATATATGAGCTCCTGGCTGGCTCAAGGGACCATATGGGGTGGTGGAATTTGAGCCATCCATCCCGGGTCGACTACGTGCAGGGCAAACATCCTACTGCCGTGATATCTCTCAGCACCCCCACCAAAAGTAATTTATTTAAGCACAGTAGTTACATAAATATTCATAGTTAGGTTTGAGTCATAGAATTTACAATACCTTTCACCTGTGCAACTTTTCCACCACCAATGTCCCATTCCCCCCTCCACCACCTGTCTTGGGGGCAGGCATTCTGCTTCTCTCTCTCTCATTCTCATTGCCATGGTAGCTGTTCAATTAAGGTAGTGATCTGACTGTTACTACTCTTTGTGATAAGCTTCATATCATGGGCTGGTCCTCCTGGCCCTCATCAGTTAAATTCTTAAAGCATATAAACTACAAAAACTATATCATTATTTACTATATCAAACTATAACATTAAGAAGTAAACACATGAATATACAGGCAAAATCTAAAATAAAATACTAGTATACCATTAATATCAAAAGGATCAATACTTGAGTATATAAAGAAAAGCAAACATCAATCTAAAATGTTATAAGCATTCCATTTATGTTGTATTGTCTATGCTGACAAAAATATAGAAACAGATGCTTGAAGAAAGACTATGAGGTACCATAAAAGGGATCCCTACTTTTCCTGATAAAATATAGGATTTGGGCTATATTCACCCAAACAATCATTTTACATTTGTAGTGAGTGACTGTGATTTTTAAATTGTGATGCGGTGGCACTGGAGGTAAGGTGCCAGCCTTGCCTGCGCTAGCCTAGGACAGACCACAGTTCCATCCCCCAGTTCTCCATATGGTCCCCCAAGCCAGAGCAACTTCTGAGCGCATAGCCAGGAATAACCCCTGAGCATCACCGGGTGTGGCCCAAAAACCAAAAAAAAATAAATAAATAGTGATCTACATTGACAGCAGGGAGAAGAGGTTCCTCCAAGAGCAACTGACTGGTTATGCTGAGTGGAATAAGCCAGAGGGAGAGAGATAGATGTAGAATAGTCTCACTCAACTATGGGCTTTTTTTTTTTTTGCTTTCATTTTTTGCTTTTAAAAATTTAATTTATTTAAATTATTGTTTATTTTTATTTAAATATATAACATAGTTGACACAATTGATCATAATACATTTGCTTCAGGAAGAACAAAAGCAAAATTATTTAAAATAAATAAAAAAAACTAACAAGATGGAAGAGAAAAAAAGTTGAGAGCAAGTTTATTTTTGAAAATCATTGAATCACCAATTAACTCATTAAAGCCCTAGCAGATGGTTTAATAAGCTTTTCTTCTTTTTCATTTTTTTAAGGATAAGAGTTAAAGAAGTGCAGCAAAAACAGTGTTACAGTGGCAATTGTTGCTTGCATAGGCACGGCAAAATATGGGGGACATGGAAAGGAAAAGTCTTGGCCTAAATACAAGGAGACCTTACCCCTGAAGTTTTCTGGCATAAGACCATTTCTAGGCTCCAGGCATACTAGTTTGTCCAACCCAAGTCATTATCTCTAGTGCCAATACACTTTTATTTTTCACACAGTCGCTCTTGTTGGTGTCAGGTTTCTGTAAAGATCATGAAATCTTTGCATATACTACGTTGAAGTCAGGATGATTTGGAGTGTCCTATTGTTTCACCTCACAATTAGAGGGCAATATAGATAGTCCTGTTCTGAAAGCAGGTGACTGTTGTTGTTATGCCTTCTCGGTGTTAAGGGACCTTTCTTTGGAGTAGGTCGATGCCAGGGCAGCGGTAGGATCTTCTGTGGTTGAGGATTACTCCCAGGTGATGTTATAGATAACCGTGATTGTTTCATAGATGGCATCCTGGTTCAGGGGTGAATGGACAGTGTCCTTTCTTCTGAGGCCTGAGCAAGGTCATTATGACAATGGTCAGGGTGTAAGACCCCTTTCATTATAAGATTTGTATCTCTTAGATAAGAACTTGCCTGTATGTATAGTAAGACATTTTTGCAATAATTCTCAGAGACAAAAGAGAGGAGGACTGGAAGGTCCAGCTCATGACATGAAGCTCACCACTAAGAGTGATGAGTGCAGTTAGATAAATAGGTACATTGAGAACTATCATAACAATATGAACGAATGAGGGGAGTAGAAAGCCTGTCTAGAGCACAGGCGGGGTTGTGCTGGGGAGGAGGAAGATTTGAGATATTGGTGATGGGAATGTTGCACTGGTGAAGAGGGGGTGCTCTTTACATGACTGAAAACCAACTACAATCATATTGTAATCAAGGTGTATTGTAATAGATATTAATAATAAAAAAGAACAAGTGGCTGGGGTGCAGTAATGGGACAGCTAGAAGAAGACAGAGCGTTTCTTCTGTGTCCCATAGAAGCTGAACAAGGACTGAGTACTAGTAAGCTGCATACCCAGCTGCTGGATGAGATGCAGCGCTTGGTAACTCAGTCCCTCTGTGTGCCCCGAAAGATACTACAGGACAAGCAGAGGACTGATTGATGACGCCTGGCAGCTGGATGGGATGCTGTGGTAAGAGGGGGCATATCACTCATCCCTAGAGCTGGAGTAAATTTCAGCATTCTGTAAACTGGCGGATAAGAGGACCCCTGACTTTTGAGAAATTTTTCTTGGGTCAAGAAGTCTTCTTATATGCTGGAAAATATGGTAATTTATACAAAGTACTAGTATTATATTCAGATATATAGACAATGTTTTTTTCCTATTTGCATAGTAAAATGAAAAAAAAACTCAAGGAAATTATGCAAAGCAAAATAAGTGAGAAAGTTAAAAGTATAAATAGGATAATCTTCAACTACATGTAAAATATAAAGTTAAAAAATAGATGAGGAAGCACAACAAAAAGATTACTGAGCACTGATAGTAGAACTGAGGTTATCTGAAGAAACGAAGTGGAAAAGGGGGAAGAAAGATAGATGTTTTTTTTTAAAAAGTATATTAGGTTCTTTCAATAAAAGAAAAATGTGTGAAGACAAATAATATTTTTTAAAATAATGGAAACACACTCGAACCCTGCCATCTCAGTGGTCCCATTTCACAAATTCTGAAACATGTGATTGATCCTCCAAATTTCAAATGATCATAGCACAGTAGGCGAATAACAAATCTAATGCAGATGTGTAAAAGCCCACCAAGCTAACGCAATAAATTCAAGGAGAAACAGTGCTCAGCCAGCTAGGTAAATCCTTCAACAATGACTTGAATGATACCACGTTAAGGATATTTAATGAGGGCAAGGAAACAATGGCACAAAGGCAGCAGTACAGAAGCAGAATGCTGAAATAACAAACTACATTTGAAGCTCTGAATAACAAATTAACCTAACAACATTTTGAAGAGATCCAAGATGAGGTAGAGGACAATTAGGAAACAAAAGGTGGTAAAGAGTGAAAAAAAAAAAAAAAGATCAGCATACCAAAGAACTATTTGTTGTGTTCTAGCGAATAATTTATGAATCATCGGAGTCCCTAAAATACAGAAAGGCAAATTTGATGAAAAAAATATTACAAAAAACAATAGAGTCTTGAAGTTGGAGCAATAGCCAGCAGTAGGGCGTTTGCCTTCTATGCAGCTGATGAATGACAGACCTGGGTTCAATCCCCAGCGTCCCATATGGTCCTCGAGCCAGGAGTAATATCTGAGCACAGAGCCAGGAGTAACCCCCAAGCATCAAAAACAAAAACAAAAACAAAAAAAGAGTCTTAGAGACACCAAGACCCAATAGGTCATAAAGGTCCTAGTGAAAACAGACACAACTAGGAAAATTTCAAGACACAGTTTACTTAAAATGACAAATTCCAAAGATAGAGACACAATATTAAAAAGAAGCAAAGGCTAAAATGAATGTACATACTAAAGAGATCCCATTAAATTCACAGCAAAACATCATATGAGACTATGAACCAGAAGAGAACAAAGAGATATAGTACAAAATTCAATGAAATGAACACCTCGCCAAGAATTTGCTATCCAATTAGACTATTATTTAGATCTGAATGAATGATAAAATGCTTCAGGGACAGGCAACATTAGGGAACTCATAGCCTTGAAACTAAATTTATAAGAAGTATTAAAGGAAGTTCTTTTAAAGCACAGGACAAACTTCCCATTATGTGGCATTAAGTATGGCAGTCACTTATAGTGCTTATGGTTGCTCACTGACATATGAAATAATGTTTAGTCTTAGGTTACTAAGGCATTTTATAAATTTTCAAAAATGGCTTAATTATATAATACATATATAATTATAATCTTTTTTTGTTTTTGTTTTTGTTTTTTGTTTTTGGGCCACACCCAGTGACGCTCAGGGGTTACTCCTGGCTATGCGATCAGAAGTTGCTCCTGGCTTGGGGGACCATATGGGAAGTCAGGGGATCGAACTGTGGTCCGTCCTAGGCTAGCGCAGGCAAGGCAGGCACCTTACCTCCATCGCCACCGCCTGGCCCCCAATTATAATCTTAATTATATAAAATATTGTATGCTTTATCAGTCTTTATCATAAAGATATTGATGTCAATATTTTTGTACATCAGATACTTAAGCATTTAATATTTAATTAAGCACTTACTATTTTCTAATATAAAACCAATATTCCTTTTATTAGGATTAAAACTTTGTACTTTTAAAGACTATGAAAGTTTTTCCTTGAAAAATTTTCTTAATTTTCTTCACTCTTGCTACATTTTATACACTTTTTGGTTTTTGGGCCATACCCGGCAGCGCTCAGGGGTTATTCCTGGCTCTAGACTCAGAAATCGCTCCTAGCAGGCATCCATCTGGGATGTCGGGTTTCGAACCACCAACTTTCTCCATGGAAGGCAAACATTTTATACTTTTAGGATTTACTCATTTCATGTAAATTTCAAAATATGTTAGTCAAGAATTTAATTTAACTATAGGGAAGATATGAATATACTAAATGAAACCCAGATACAAAATAAAAGTTAAGACAATATTATATTTGAGATAACAGAGCTGAACATTTGTTTATATAAATGAAAGTAGCAATTATAATATGTTGTATTAAGTGACTTTAATATCTTTATTTACATAGCATAAAAAATACAGAAATTAATCATCACAAATTGAATTTTAATGATTTATTTTTATGATAATTCTATTTACTATTTTTTAAGTTTTCTTGGAGCAGAATTATGGAACCATATTTTTATGTGCATTCTAAGGAGGCAGTCTGGGGTGTGGGAGGAAAACTGGGAACATTGATGAAGGGAAAGTCACAGTGATTGGAATTGATGTTGACACATTGTATTCCTGTTGTAGATCATGGTGCTTTAATATACGTAAATTTTTAAAAAGAAATGTCACACAATATGAATGATTAATTAAATTTATTCTTGAGATACAAGGATAGTACATTTATAACTTCATAATATGATGCACCATATTAATAAAATAAATGGCAAAATCATATATTCATGTTAATAAATAAAAAGGAAAAATTTAGCATCTGCTTATAATAAAAGGCTTTTAATAAATTAGGTATAAAAATAAAAGACCTCAACACAATAGAAATCATTTATAATCAGTCCACATCTATAATAGTTAATAAAAACCTGAAAGTTTTTCCTTTAAGATCAACAAAATTATTATCATCAATTCTACTTAACATAGCATGAGAAGTCTAGCCAGAGTAATTATAAATGTTAAACATTAAATTCAGAAACAAGAAGCAACAAAAGTTACTCTACTGACAAATGGTATGGTCTAGTATATGTTTTATAATGATTTACTTTGGGAGTTACTGGATACAAAATCAAAATGTAAAGCTCATTGTGCTACTATATAAAACAAATTACTAGAAAGAAGAATTATGAAAGCAATTTCATTTATAATAATATCAAAAGGAATAAAATATTTAGAAATAAATTTACCCAAGAAAATGAAATATATAAAGAGTTGAGAAAAATAAAACACTGATTTAAAAAAGCAAATGAATGGGAAAAGAGTAACCTCTACTCTTAGATTGGAAGAATTAATATTGCTAAAATATCCTTCCAATAAAAATTGCTATACATTATACTAAATACATATATATTATATTATGCTGAATAAAATGAGACAGAGTGAGAGGTAGACACAGAATAGTCTTATTCATCTTTGGAATTTAAGAAAAATAAAAGACAGGATGGTTACAATACCTGGAGACAATAGAGATGAGGGTTCAAAGGACTGGCCCACAGTACAAATCTTATCATGAAGAGTGGTGAGTACATTTAGAGAAATAACTACCTTATTTTATGACATATAAGAGAACTTTTTAACCCAAGAAAAACTTCTTAAAAGATGGGGGTCATCTTATATGCTGGTATATGGCATGCTGAAACTTACTCTCGCTTCAGGAATGAGTGATCCACCCCCCTCTTACTGTTGCATCCCATCCAGTTGCCAAGTGTCATCTCTCAGTCCTCTGCTGGTCCTGATTCATCTTTCAGGCACACAGAGGAGCTGAGTTGCCAAGCTCTGCTTCCGATCCAGTCACCAGGTGTCATTGCTGGTAAGCGACTTACCAGTGCTCAGTCCTCTGTTCAGTTTTTATGGGGCACAGAGGAGGTGCTCTGTCTTCCTCTAGCTGTCCTATTAATCATTGCACCCAGCCAGCTGCTCTTGGAGGAGCCTCCTCTCCCTGCTCTCAATGTAGATCACAATTAAAAAATCAGAATCACTCACTACAAATGACAAATGTAAAATGATTGTTTGCACTCCAAGGTCTAGCTTATGAAGTGTATACTCTTAAACTTTGAGGTTCAACCCCTTTTTTCTTATGTTTATTAATTTCCATTAGGCGTTCATTAAAAGAGAGGTTGTCTTATACTGTGAATATAGCCCAAACCCTATATTTTAACAGGAAAAGTAGAGGGTTGTCTTATATGTTCAGTCGTCTTATACGCCAGAAAATACTGTACACTAACAGCTATCATGACAATGGTAATGAGTGAGAGAAATAGAATGCCTGTCTTGAAGATAGGCAGGTGATGGGGGATAAGGGAAATAGTGGGTATTAGTGGTGAAAAGGTTGTACTGGTGAAGAGTGGGTGTTCTTTTTAGGACTGAAACCCAACTACAAAACTGCAATACATATGAAATTAAAATGCTAAATTATTTTTAATAATTATAAAATTCTCACAAAAGAGAACCATACACATTAAAATAGTGATTTTATTTGACAACAAATAGCCAAAAACTTTAACAAAGGCAAAGCTGGAGGCATCATACTTCCTGATTTAAAAGTATTTTATTAATTGTGTATGATGTTGTATGAACCATATTCTGGTATCATACATGGTGCTGACATAGAAAGAAATACCAAAAGATGTATAATTTTAATCTAGCTTATATGTGGTTTTTAATATAAGCTACACTATTCATAAAATATACAATAGACTGCCAGGGGATAAAAAGAGAAGAAGAATTAAGCAAAGTTTTACTTATGCAAGATAAGTGTTACTTAAATATGATTTGCAGCATAGTATCTATAACTATGATGTTTTATATACATAAAATCTTGGAACCTAGATATTATGTCAAATCTTATGTAAATTTTAACTTACAAGCTGGAAGAAACACTGGAAACTACATGTCTCAGTGGTGATGATGGCTGTGTAGTCATGTATATAGCAATACACAACAAAATCACTTTAATTTCCTCCAGTCTCATTGATTACTTATAATAATGTTAATAATAGTTTTACACATATAATGTGCCAACACCATACTCATGCACCACTGAAGTGCTGTTTTTCCTCCATGATATCCCAAAGGCTCCTCCCATATAATCACTACCCTTTACTCATGAAATCTATGTTCTATAGGTAGATTCTCAAGATTTTTAGGTTTGTTTTTATTTTTGTGGGTTTTTGGGGGGCTACCCAGCAGCTCTCAGGGGTTACTCCTGGCTCAGAAATCGTTCTTGGATTGGGGGACCATATGGAATGCTGGGAATCGAACTGAGGTCCATCTTGTGTCAGCCATATGCAAGGCAAATGCCCTACCAATGTGCTACCACTTAGCCCCAGATTCTCAAGTTTTAATGCCTTTGACCACCTGTTGTTCCTTTATAATGTTTATATCCCACATTAAAAAATATCTCATTGTACTTAGGGTGTGGATATTTGCACACATATAGATGAATAAAGCTAAGCTCCCCAAACTCCACAAGATTATAAATGAGTAATAAGTTTTTAAAAGATTCAAATATTGTATCTTTTATATATAAATTAAAAAATAATAGTATAAATATCTTTTGTCAATACATTGAATAGGTAAATTGTACAAGTATATTATTTAGGAATAATATTTCTGATTTAATAATTTAATAATTAATAATACTTCTGATCCTGAGTATTTTAAAATTTAAAAAACATAACTGAAATGGCCTATAAAAGTATAAAGTATGTTTTATCTTAAAAAAACAGTGTTGGTTTTACTTAGAAAATAGCATTGTAAATAATTTTTAAGTATGCACTAAAAGTTAAAAAAATCTGTACCTGTTAAAAAAACTTAATAAACGTTTTTTTAATCACTCTGAGGATTTCAAAGGAAACTTCTCCTGTGCCTGTCTGTGTTTCTGAATACCTAAAGCTATCCTCAGAAGGCTAGGGAGCGCATCCCCCAAAAACTGTATTTTGAAGCAACCCAGTGAGTAAACTCTGGGGGTTGCCGTCCAAAAAGCTGATGGGGGCTCAGCCCTGCTGTGCTTTTGATCACTCTGAGGACTTCAGAGGAAATTTCTCCTGTGCCTGTCTGTGTTTCTGAATACTTGAAGCTCTCCGCAGAAGCCTAGGGAGCGCACCCCCAAAAAACTGTCATCTAGAGGATGCAGAAAAGTGTGGCCACTACACATTGCTTTGCGGCTGTGCACTCTTTCCTACCAGTGAACCCCACCACAACACGCAGGAAAAACCACACTATAAGCGTGACAATGGGGGGAAACTTCGCAGGCAAACACCATGCACAGAGAATGAAAATGAAAGCTCGGGTGACCTAATAAATTCCAACCACCTGATTAACCTCTCGGATAAGGAACTTAAAATAGCAATATGGAAGATGTTTGTAGAACTCAAAGAAAGCATAGATCGATCTGAACAGAACACAAAGACAAAAATCAGAAAACTCCAAACTGAAATAACAGATCTGAAAAACAAGGTAGCTCAACTGAAAACCTCAGTGGATCGTCTCAACAGCAGGGTAAAAGTAGCTGAGGAAAGAATCGGCATACTGGAAGATGAGATGCAGAAAAACTCAACACAACAGAAGAAATTGGGAAAGAACCTTAAGACAAACGATCAGGCAATGGAAAAACTACTCAAGGAATGTGAACAGATGAAAATAGAAGTCTTTGATAAACTCAACAGAAACAACATAAGAATCATTGGAGTCCCAGAGACACAGGTAGGTGATCTCCAGGAAGAAGTAACTGACAAAGACATCATCAAAGAGATACTCCCAGAGTTAAAGACTACATGCATTCAAATCCCGCATGCCGAAGAGTACCAGCTAAAAGAGACCCAAAGAAAAACACCCCAGACACATCCTCATTACAATAACAAATCCCACAGATAGAGATAGAATACTGAAAGCAGCAAGATCAAAAAGGGATATTACATTCAAAGGAGCATACCTAAGACTTACAGCAGACATGTCATAAGAAACTCCCAAGGCCAGAAGACAGTGGTGGGGTATTGTGACAAGACTGAATGAAATGAATGCCTCATCGAGAATACTGCACCCAGCCTGACTCACGTTCAGGTTTGAAGTAAAAATAGATAGCTTCATGAATAAACAATAGCTCAGAAACTTCACAGATGAAAAACCAGCCTGAAAGGAAAAACTGACAGGTCTACTCTAAGACAAGAGAGACCAACAAACACAGCAAACTTATCTACAAAGATGACATTAAATTCTATGACAATCATCTCCCTCAATGTCAATGGACTAAATTCACCAATTAAAAGACACAGAGTGGCAAAATGGGTCAAAAAAGATGAATCCAACCTTTTGCTGCCTATTAGAAACACATCTGAATAGTCAGAACAAATATAGACTCAAAATCAAAGGCTAGAGGAAAATCATCCAAGCAAACAACACCCTCAAAAAAGCTGGGGTGGCCATATTAATATCTGATGACACCAACTTTATACTCAGAAAAGTGGTAAGGGACAAAGATGAACACTATGTACTAATCAAGGGATATGTGCAACAGGAAGAAATCAGACTATTAAACATATATGCACCCAATGAGAGACCAGCAAATTATCTAATACAGTTATTGACAAATCTGAAAAAAGAAATCAATAATAACGCAATAATCATGGGAGACCTCAAAATGGCCCTATCAACACTTGATAGGTTAACCAGACTGAAACCCAACAAAAACATACTAGCCCTGAAAAGAGTAATGGAAGAAAGAGGACTAGTAGATATATATAGGACACTCCATCCCAAAAAACCAGGATACACATTCTTCTCCAATGTACATGGGTCATTCTCCAGGGTACACTACATGCTGACACATAAAACATACCTCCATCAAATCAAGAGATTATAAATCTTGCAGGCTACCATTGCTGACCACAAGGCTCTGAAATTAGATGTGAACTACAAAGGCACACAGAAGAAAAACTTTAACAATTGGAAATAAAACACCCTGCTACTGAACAACCAGTGGGTCCAGATGAAATCATAAAGGAAATCAAAACTTTACTAGAAACAAAAGATAATGAAGATGGAAAATGCCAGAATCCATGGGGCACAGCAAAAGTGATCCTGAGAGGAAAATTTATAGCTCTACAAGCACACATCAGGAAGGAAATAGGGCATACCTAAATAACTTGATGACGCAGTTCAAAACATAGAAAATGACCAACAAAATGAACCAAAAATAGGGAGACAGAGGAAATAACAAAGCTGAAAGCAGAAATCAATGAAGTGGAAAACCAAAAAACAATCCGAAATATCAACAAAAACAGAAGATGGTTCTTAGAAAAAATAAACAAGATTGATAGACCATTGGCAAAACTCACAAAGAAAGAGAGAGAAATCTGATAACCCGTGTTTGAAATGAAAAAGGGGAGATCACGACAGATATTGCAGAGATCCAAAGGGTAATCAGAGACTACTTTGAGAAACTTTATGCTACTAAACATGAGAACCTACAAGAAATGGAAAAAATATTGGACATGTATAACCTTCCACATTTAAGTAAGGAGGATGCAGCATATCTAAACACCCCCATTACTACTGAGAAAATTGAAACTGTAATCAAATATCTGCCCAAAAAGAAATGCCCAGGCCCAGATGGATTTCCTAATAAATTCTTTCAAATCTTTCAAGAGGAGTTATTACCAATTCTAGCCAGGCTCTTCCATGAAATTGAAAAAATGGGAACACTCCCAAACAGCTTTTATGAAGCCAATATCTCCTTAAAAATACCCATGGTATTCTTCAAAGAAGTGGATCAAACACTTATGAAGTTCATCTGGAACAATAGACACCCTCGAATAGCTAAAGCACTGCTAGTGAAAAGGAAAATGGGAGGCATTACTTTCCCCAACTTTAAACTGTACTACAAAGCAATAGTTATCAAAACAGCATGGTATTGGAATAAAGACAGACCCTCAGATCAGTGGAATAGGCTTGAGTTCTCAGACAATGTTCCCCAGACATACAATTACCTAATTTTTGACAAAGGAGCAAGAAATCCTAAGTGGAGCAGGGAAAACCTCTTCAACAAGTGGTGCTGGCAGAACTGGTTAGCCACTTGCAAAAAAGTGAACATAGACCCCCAGTTAACATCATGTATGAAGGTAAAATCAAAATGAATTAAAGACCTTCATATCAGACCTGAAACCATAAAATACATAGAACAACACATCGGTAAAACACTCCATGACATTGAGACAAAAGGCATCTTCAAGGAGGAAACTGCACTTTCCAAACAAGTGGAAGCAGAGATCAACAGTTGGGAATACATTAAGCTGAGAAGCTTTTGCACCTCAAAAGAAATAGTGCCCAGGGTACAAGATCCACCCACCCAGTTGGAGAGACTCTTCACCCAACAGCCATCAGATAAGGGGTTAATATCCAAAATACACAGGGCACTGACAGAAATTTACAAGAAAAAAAAACCTAATCCCATCAAAAAATGGGGAGAAGAAATGAACAGACGCTTTGATAAAAAAGAAATACAAATGGCCAAAAGGCACATGAAAAAATGCTTCTCATCACTAATCATCAGGGAGATGCAAATCAAAACAACAATGAGATACCATCTCACACCACAGAGATTGACATACATCACAAAGAATGAGAACTATCAGTGCTGGTGGGGATTGGAGAGAAAGGAACTCTTATCCACTGCTGGTGGGAATGCAGTCTAGTCCAACCTCTATGTAAAGCGATATGGAGATTCCTCCAAAATCTGGAAATTGAGCTCCCATTCGACCCAGCTATTCCACTCCTAGGGATATACCCTAAGAACACAAGAATACTATACAAAACCCTTTCCTCACACCTATATTTATTGCAGCACTATTCACAGTAGCCAGGCTCTGGAAACAACCAGGATGCCCTTCAACAGA
>PVKC010032886.1:0-14112 GCA_004027635.1 Crocidura indochinensis
TGTGTGTGTGTGTATGTAGGGAGCACACTCAGAGATTCACAGGATATAACTCTGTGATCAGGAATCCCTTCTGATGACAATATAAGGTGCTAGGAATTCAAACCAGGACTGGTGGGATGCAAGGCAAGTGCATGAAGTCCTGTACTATCTCATCAGCCAACATGACTTTTCTGCCCATTCATCTTTTTTTGGACACTTGGTTATTTCTAGATTTGAACTATTGTAAATAGCACCACAACAAACACAGGTGTACAAAACATTTTTCTTTTTTGTTTGTTTGTTTGTTTGTTTTTTTGGCTACACTCAGGGATGCTCAGGGGTTATTCCTGGCTATCTGCTCAGAAATAGCTCCTGACAGGCACGGGGGACGATATGGGACACCGGGATTTGAACCAACCACCTTAGGTCCTGGGTCGGCTGCTTGCAAGGCAGACGCCGCTGTGCTATCTTTCCAGCCCCACAAATATGTTTTTAAATTAATGTCTTGTGTTGGAACAGATACCAAGGAATGAAATAGCTGGGTCAATTATAGTTGTATTCATAATTTTGAAAAAATTAATATGCTGTCTTCCAGAAAAAATGAGCCAACAGGGAGTAAAGGGTCCAACACTTGTAGGTTCTGGCCTTTTTCACATAGGCCAGCCTATATTGTATGAGGTGTTATATCATTGTAGTTTTGATTTGCAATGTGCTTTTCAAGTTTTAAGTGTGCTTTTCTCACAATGCTCCACTGACACCAAAGGACTGGATCGTGAAAATTGATGCGTTGAAGGTACCTATTACAAGAGACTGAGTATTTTGCTTGTCGAAAACCATTGGTCATGGGCGGAAGTGATAGCAGAACAGTAGGTGGTTGCATTCAGTCAAATCCAAACAGAGCTGGGTTCAATCACCAATATCCCGTATGGTTCCCCAAGCCTGCCAGGAGCTATTTCTGAGCACAGAGTAAGGAGTAACCCCTGAGCGCTGCCAGGTGTGGCCCCAATCCACCCCAACCAAAAACTTATGGTCAAAAAGAGATTTGCAGAGCCAATTTCTTTCTGTCTCACTATCTGGAATGGTTCTGAATAACCAAAATTTGACTATTCACAAGGTCTCTACTAAATAGATTATTGCCTGTCAAGAATGTAAAATGTTTCCAAGGTAGCGATAAAGGCAAAGATTTGAAAATGAATAAGTCTATTACACTTAATCAGAGAAAAATATAAAAGCCTTTTAAACATACAAATTAAACAAACAAAAAGTCCCTTTTACTCCGAAGACAACAAAAGGTAGGGTGAGGTTTATTTCACATAATTAAACAAGGCCAATTGCATAGAGTGAATGATTCAAAGTATTACATTTTAAGCGACACCGCTTTTTAAGAGGCGCAAGATGCATGATTTTTATTTTTATTTTTTTTTGAGTCTGAGTTTCCAGAGTCCCAGGCAGGACTGGGCCATTCATATCATCCCATCAATTGCTGCTCTCATTGAAGTATGGGGGAAGATGCCTGCATTCAATGATCATTCAGCACGACACATGACAGTATCCCCAGGGAAGCACACTTCAAAAAAATCATTTAAGTTGGAATATTGAATATCCTATTCTTTTGCAAACTACAGTATATTTTAAAAAGAAATCTCATCCAAAATGATTAACACTTCCTACTGTTCAGGAAAAAAGCCTGCCCTTTCAGACTAACAGCTGTGCATCATTAGCTCTCCAGTGATGAGATGTGTTTGATGAGTATTTTTCTTTCTAATTAAGAGAAGAGATTCTCTATTTGACTGTCTCTTCAGAAAAAAAGTGAAGAAAAAATTCTCTGCCTACATGGAAAGGCCATCTCCTACAAAACAATTAATTATTTCATGGCCCTTTTTAGAAAATCCTTTTCCTTTCTAATTTCAATTCATGTTTTTTAACTTAACACATTTAAGCCACATAATCAAGCCCTCAAAATATTAACCCATTTTTCACCCAACATTCATATTCTGATGCCTCTCTACTTATTTTCATCGTTCAATAGTATCTATTACGGACTAGGACTGAGAAAATGTAACAAAAGTACATCTATGCTTACCCTGACAGAAAGCATTTAGGACAGGAATATTTATTCTCTGTTGTGAAAGGCCTAAAATTAGAAAGATAAGAAACTATGAAACATTTAAAAACATCTTTAAGGAGCTGGAGCAATAACATAGCAGGTAAGTTGAATGCCTTGCATGCAATCAAACCAGGTTTTTTTTTTAATTTTATTTTTAATTTTTTTTAATCAAACCAGGTTTGATCCTCAGCATCCCATCTGGTGCCCTGAGGCCACCAAGAGATTTTTTTGAGTGCACAGCCAAGAGTAACCCCTGAGCACGCCGAGTGTGGCCCCCAACAAAAATAAAACAAAAACTTTTAAGGTTGCTTATCAATATACAAAAAGTGGTGTATACTTTAAATTAATGGGTTTAAGCAAAAAAAAAAGATATTTTAAAGGAAATCATTTTATGTCTGCCAGTAGGGTTGTCTTAATGAAGAAATATAGTGTTTGTAAAGTTAGATTTAAAATATTTTACTTTACTTGAAACATCATCATCAAGATTGTAAAATTCCTGAACAGAGAAAACATGATTGAAAAAATAGTAAGAAGTCAAATATTGAATATAAATTAATGCCATCAACTGCATCCTTTAATATTTTTGCACAAGGAAGGAAAAGAGGGAAGAAAGGATGACAGTGCCCTTTCAAGCCTGTGGCTGCAGTACCGACACTTCCCTCCCTAGAGCATATTTGGAAATAGATGGTGATGTTCTGCTGTTACAAAGACTGAAGTGGGAGAAAGAAGTTAATGCAATTTAGTGGATTGAATCCTGGATGTGAAGCAGCTGAGAAATGTGGAATAGTCCAACAAAAATGTTCCTGTCCAAAGTGCTCATAGCAGTCATCTTGAAGAAACATTGTCAATTTCTCACGTCCATAGTAGAATATTCTACAATTAACTTAGAAAAGACCATTTTTGTATGTGTAAATTCATACACATATCCTTAATGAAGTATACAAAAACAGCTAGGTATATATCATACATGATAGCATGAATGATCACTTAAGAACTTAAAGTGATAGTAATAGAGAAAGTAATTGTACTCATGTGTAAGCATTCACACTATATTCTTTATATTTTACAAGTTTATTATATTATTTTTGAAAATTCTTAAAGAAATAAAACTGAGTAAAAGAAACTTTCTTCTTCTTTGTTTTAAATCATACTCTACACACCATAAATATTCAGAATGTCTAGGAATTGGGTGTCTTCACCTTGATCTACATAACAGATGGCATTCCTACTTTTTCTAAGGTCTTTATTTCTAGTTAGTTCAGTTGGTTCCACAAGAACCCTGTGTACCACCACTATTTATCACTGAAAGTGAAGACAGGTTAAATAAACTTGGTTAATTCCCATCATACTGATAGCATTTAAAGTGGTTTTAAAGAATAGAAATATGGTCTTTTGAAGATAGACTGCTTTGGTAAAATTTCAAAACAAATAGTAATAGGAAATTGGTGACAACCCACTAATAGCTCCAAGTTATTTTGCTGTTTACTTTGGTCATGCCACAATAATATTTTAAGTCATATCTGCTCCTACACTTGCTCCTCTACTAGGAATTTCTCTTGTATCAATTAGAATAAAAATGAAGCACAATGGTTTTGTCTGCTGCTATTTTTAAGTACTCTGTCAGATACCGAAATAAGTTTAGTTTTGTTGTCTTTTAGGTGTGTTTTTTGGGTTGTGTGTGTGTTCTGTGTGTTTATTTTATTTTTCTTTTTGAGGCCATACCCGGTGACACTCAGGAGTTACTCCTGGCTATGCACTCAGAAATTGCACCTGGCTTGGGGGATGATACGGGGCTGCAAGGGATCAAATTGCAGTCTGTCTGAGGTTAGCAAGTGCAAGGCAACTGCCATACCACTTGTGTCACTGTTCGGCCCCTGTTCTATGTGTTTAAAGAGAAGAAAAAATTGAACTGTACTCAACCAGAAGATGCCTTCCATTGACAAGACAAAACATGTCAAGAGAATCATTGACATGTACTGGTGATAGGATAGTGTGTGATTTGGAGTTAAAAAAACATGAGAATTTGGCTTACTTATTGGGAAAGTTTTGAACTGAATGCATAGGTATAATCAGTTCATTTACTGTTAATACTGAAAAAGTAGAGTTTACCCATTTTATTTAAAAATATGCATCAGAAACTATTTAACAATATATACCCTGAATGTTTGGAACTGCTATCTGAAACTTAAAGTCCACAGTCATTGTGAATCCAGGCCTTTTCAAACAGCACAGCTTGACTTAACCTATTTAAGAAGCAAATGTGACAACCAGATAGGACTCATTTGAAGATAGATGTCTCACATGTAACTCATGAAAACATCTGCCTTAGAATTTCCACAACAATATGAACCAAAACAACATCCAAGATGGAGCTATCAACTCAACATACTATAATGCACACTATTTCCACTCACAGGAATATTGTAACAATAGAACTTGCCAGCCAGAAAGCTTGAGAAATTTATTTATTTAGATTATTTTTTCTTTTTCAGTTTACAAGTTGCACTAATATTTTTGGTCATTTTTATCAAAGTGAGAGATACAATGCTCTGGCTTTGCCTGGAGAATACTGATAACTAGTTCAACTTAAATAGTGTATCAGTTACCATGAACAATTAATGAGAAATACCCACTATATTCTAAATTTATTATTAGTAAAAGTTTGGATGCAGAATTAAAGAGACAATGTTTTTAGATGCCAGGAAACTCAATCCTTTATATTTTATTTCATTTGCAAAGACTTCTCATTTTGTTTTTAATGTACTAAACATAAACATATATTTTATTTATTTATTTGATTTTTAGGTCACACCTGGCAGCACTCAGGGGTTACTTCTGGCTCTATGCTCAGAAATCACTCCTGGCAGGCTCGGGAGGTGATATGGGATACTGGAATTCGAACCTCCGTCCTTCTGCATGCAAGGCAAACGACTTACCTCCATGTCATCTCTCCGGCCCTATATATTTTATTTTAATTGGTTTGTCATTCACAAAAGTCATGCTTACTATTAATGAGGCTATCTGATATGTCTGATTATAAACCAACATATAATTATTTTGAATGATTAAATATGGTTAAATAAAAAATGGTTGTATATGACCCATAAAGAAACTGCTTATAATGACAGTTCTAAAATATGTAAGTACTCCATCAAAGAAATACGTAAGAAAAGTTTTCTTTATAAGATCATAAAAACTCATCTCTGATTAATGTCTTATATGTGGTTCTAGAAGGACCCTTGACTACCTCACTAGTGTACAGAAAACAAATTTCATGCTTTGTTTCTAAGGAAAATAAAAAGGATTCTAATCTTAGTTCTCAAATTTGCTTTGTTTTACTAATGTCTCTAGTACCAATTAAAATGCATCTTTTTTAGTCATGAGATTCAACTTGTTACATAAAATTCTGACAGAATTCCTGTCTTTTACATTAAAATTACTAACAAATGTGTTCAATTGATGTGATTTTTAAAGGGATATTGTCAAACAAATGTATGCTTTCTATTTATATATTTTGTAAGGCTTTACAAAGGCTGTAAAGTTTTAAAACTTATTAAAGATAGTTATTTGTCACATCTTCCAATAAATAAATCATTTGCCATTGCTGTTTCTGAATTAGATTCTTGATCAACTCATTTTTCAGGGTGCAAAAATGCTGTGTCTAGACACACAAATTTTATACCAATGTTTGCCGATGAATAAAATGTAAGATCTTTCCCGAGCTTGAAATATGTCTTTACAGCTATCTGCAGGTACCAATATTTAGGGCAACAGCTGGGATTTCAATTGCTCATGGGGGAAACTCCCTCTGTTCTAAATACTGTGCCAACAAATAGAATAGCCAGCTATCTAACAAGCCAAACACATGTTAGTGAAGTCTGGTACAAAGTACTTTAAAAATTAATTCTATAGTCTTCTTAAGCCCTGTTCCCTCATGGAACAAAAAAATTCTTTTAAAGGTAGATACCAGTTATTGTAATAAATTTGTTTTTATACAGTAGCTTATGTACAGAGGGTTGTACTGTATTCTGGCAAGGTTGTGAATATTTGGTACAATTCTAATTTATTTCCAACCAAATAATCTTAGTCTGATTTTCCAACTTATCACAATTATATCCTTGGGCTATTGATTTCTGATCTTTATTTTGATCTTTTATAATCTATCCTAGCAGTGACAGTTAATTATTTCTTATGCAGATTTCATGTCTTTTTTATCTTAAAAATCAGAGTCAGCATCAGAAACATGTATTTAGACTTTCACCTTCATAAATAGATATGACATAATAATATCATATAGTTCTGCTCTCTTACTGGCTTTTGAAACTTCATCTCCCATTCTGTCTTATAATTTTCTAATTTTCTCCTTCACTGGTCTCATTCCCCCCAATCCCTCTGTTCTGGAAAAGCTTCAAGAGTTATGTTTAGCAGCTCTAGCTATGTCTGAACATTTCTCTTTGCAATTCAAATAATCATCTTAGGCTGATTTTAACAGCCTTCTTTACTCCACTCCATCTTTTATCCTTGCTGTGTAATGTTTACTGATGAATGTCTTTCTCCTTTTCCCTAACAGAGCTAAGTGGTCTAGTTACTGCACGGGAAGCCTAGAGAATTGAACACTAAGCATACTTTTCTCTTGGCTATTTTCCACACCTCTAAACATTCTCTTAAATGCAACAGGGCTTGTGTTTCAATGGTAACAGAAGTTATCAGAGAACACTAGTTTAGACAGCAAGCAAGCCGAACTCCAACTGTTCAAACAGCCTGACTTTTACAGTAAAAGGAAAGGCCCTGGGCCAAGACCACAGAGATGAGCAGGTATTTTTAGTTCACTTGTAGGCCAGCTCTAATGTAATTCTGAAATGTTTTCTTCAAACCAAACCAACTTTTTCAGGGCTGTCCAAATCTGTTTTCTTATATAGCAAGTACAAATTCTTGGAGCAAGAGAAGCATGCGTATCATTTGCAATGCTGCTGTGTGTCTATGGTGTTGATGCCCGATGGCTCAAATTAGTCTGCAAAACAGATGAGCGCATTGTAATTAGCTCTTGTCAAACTGTTAGAAATACAAAAACCATTTCCACCGTAATAAAAATTATGAAAAAGAAAGATCTTTCATATCATTCTCAGCCAAAATAGTTCCTGAAATGTCTGGTGGTTTAGGATTCCAGAGTTCTAAAAGAAGGACATTTCATTTTCAGAAAAGCTTTCACTTTATTGACATAGAGAGGCTGAGACATACTATTTTTTAGGGATTTGGGTTTCATGTGATTGCCTATGAAACTTCATTTGTAAAATGATGACCTGTCACATGTTGCCATATTTTGTTGGGCCACAGAGTACAGATGTCTAATTTTCAACAAACACTTGAGAACTTTTTATTTGGGTATCTTGGACATTTTTTATCAAGATTTTCCAGACTTTTTCTTTTTCTATTAGTCTATCACTTTTATAAGTTTTCCTGGATAAATATTGCTTCAGATTGGATGAAAAGTACATTAAGAACATGTACCCCTGTATAGAAAGAGGAGGTACAGTAAATGCACCCCATATACACCACAACACAGGCCCTTTGCCTGATCTGTATTGTGAATTGGGGGACAAAAATTAAATAAAAAAAAAGAACATGTACCCATGTTTTCAGAATAAAATTTCAGATCAAAATACCTTTTATCATTCAATAACCAGGAATATTGTGCTGACAATTAACTTGTATTTTTCTTGTTGAAATAGTGATGCAAAAGACTGCTTTTCTCAATAATTAAATTGTTCACAAGGGGCCAACAATAGCACAGTGGGCAGGCCATCTGCCTTGCACACAGCTTACATAGGTTAGATCCCTGGCATCCCATATGGTCTCTTGAGCCTGCCAGGAGTAATTTCTAAGATCAAAGCTAGGAATAACCCCTGAGCACCACTCCGTGTGGCCCTAAAACCAAAACTAAACAAAAACGAACAAACACAAAATTGTTCATGAGCTTCAGGAATAAATCCCAGAACTCTCAGAAATTTAATGTTTTCCCAAAATAAAATACATAACTTGATTTCTTCCAAAGCAAATTTAAACTATAGCCAAATGATGGTCCAATTATATATTAGATATATCCAAATACATATGTCAAAATACTAATTTCTTCTATAATACCAATATGATCTACATATAAAAATATTTAGAAATTAGACTTCCTTGAAGTTAAGAGTGTTTGTGCTTGCACATTTGCCTTGCACATGGCTGACCTGAGTTCTAATCCAGGCATCCTATATGGTCTCATGAGCCTGTAAGAGATAATATCTGAACTCAGAGTCAGGTGTAAGACCTATGTACCTCTAGATGTGGTCTCAAAACAAAACAAAAATAAAGAGACAAGTCACATATTGGATAAAAATAATTGTAGATCATGTATCTGATAAAACAACAACTTGTATAGAGTTTATAAAGAACATTTTAGTAGATAAACACAGAGTAGATATAGAACACTTAAAATTTATTGGCCCCAGGGCCAGATGACAGCACAGTGGGTAGGGTGTTTCCTTGCAAGTGATTGACCTATGTTCTATCCCTGGCAACCCAAATGGTCCTGAGTCTGCTAGGAGTAATTTCTGAGTGCAGAGCCAGGAGTAACCTGAGTGCAGCAGGATGTGGCACAAAATATAAAAAAACTAACAAATCAACCAACCAAAAAAAATTACTGCTACAGAGAATAGGGATAGGAAAAGTATTTATCTTGCATGTAGTCAACTCCAGTTTAGTATCTGCCATAGCAAATGGTCCCCTAAATTCAAAGAAAGGAATAAAAATAGCCTTGACCAGGAAAACAGTCAAGAGTAAGCCTTAAGCCAGGCAGATTAGTTTATGTTAGGATGCTTGCCACAAATAATTGGGAAATGCAATCAAGCCATCAAGAGCTGAAAGAAGATATGTCTGATATTCTTTAAACTATATTACAAATCACCATATGAAAGGAGAAAATGGGAGGAAGAGAGAGAAAGAGAGAAGAAAAATGTCTGCCACAGAGGCAGGCAAAGGGTAGGGGAGAGGGCAGTGGGAAGGGTAGGAGAGAAACTGGGGACATCTGTAGCAGAAAATGTGTACTGGTGAAAGGTGTTGTACAGTGTATAACTGAAACTCAATAATAAACAATTTTGTAACTGTGAAATTAAACAACTCTATTATGAACAATCTTGTAAACCTAGTGTTTAAGTAAATTAATTTTTAAAAATAAAAAGAATAGCCCCTAAGGATCACTGTGTATAGCTCCCACTACAAAATAAATAAAAAATTACCACAAAGAAAAAATTAAAAATGAATGATAGGTATTAAGACATTTTATGAAAAATATGTAAATTTTTAATAAGATATAAAAATAGATAAAGTAAGCTCAATATTATTACTGCTAGAAAAATGTAAATTCAGGATTATGATGACATGGTACATATACAATATGGAATACTATGAATCTTCAAGGAACAATGAAATTATACAGTTTGCTACAACTTGGTTAGAACTCGAAGATATATTGTTGAGTGAAGCAAACCAGAAGAAAAATAGACAAATATAGGTTGATCTCATTTATCTGTGGCATATAGAATAACTAGATGAGAAAATGTAATATAGTAAAGGAGAATCTTAGAACTGAGAAGGACAGAGAGGGAAAGAAATAAAGGTGGGAAGGAAGAAGGTGAGAAAAGACAGCAATTGGGGAATAAAGGATAAGGTTATAGTGGTGATATTGATGATTGTTATAAATTCAAAATACGGACTCAACAATATTGATTACTTATGAAAACATAAGATCTAAGTTTCAGTCACTGAGTTTTATAATGTGCCTACTAAGTGGAGGGATTGATGTTGAAATATTATATGCCTAAAACTCAATTATCAATAACTTTGTAAAACATTATATTTTAATTAAATAAAGTTTGAAAATACTCATTCATAGCAATTTTATTCATGACACCTTACATAGAAACAACCCAATTATTTACCAACTGGTGTAGGACAATTAAAATGTGCTTTATCAAAGGAAGATCATCTCAATAAAAAGAAAGCCTCAGAAGTCATGCTAAATAAAAGTCAGGTATAAAGAATTGCAGTGCTCTGATTCTACATGAAATTCTAATAAAGGTAAATTATGAGATGGAGAAGAGATAAGTAATTACTCGGAGCTAGAGGTGGGAACAGAGGGCAAGTACACAGGAATCTTTTCAAGGTGATAGTAGAACTAGTACATTTACTATAAAGCAGAAAACTATACTTTTAAGATGGGCAATTTTATGGTATATAAATTATGCTTCAAATTGCTTTAAGTAAATTACTTTAAGATTAAAGGTGATAAATTCTGTGGAGTTAGCATCTAATGTAAATAAGCAAAGAAATTAGGCCTGGGAAATTAAATACATATTAGATGTTACTGTCCATACCTTCAAAATATTTATTATGCTAGTTGATCCATCACACAGTTGTGCCTGTAAACCCAGGTAAGTTCCAAAAAGGGTATTAAGAAACAGATAAAATTACTACATCAAACTAAACAATTTTATACTAAAAAATTAAAAGTCAAATAAAAACATATTCAAACCATAAAGATAGTATGAGAGGTAAGGCACTTGCTTTGTACATGGTTTTGATGAACTGTGCTTGAAATAATTTGCTGAGTGAAATAAGAAAGTTAAAGACAAATATCTGATGGCTTTACTTCTATGTAGATTATGAATAAGTAAGGAAAACAATAAAATTAATGCTTAGATTAGTGAAAATATGGTGGAGATTACCAGTGGGAATGGGGACACAGGGTAGGAATAAAAAAGGAAGTCTGTTTTAGTGAGATGACATTATATTTTTGGTGATGTGTGCAGTGGACCTCATACACGTATACATAGGTGAAGCCATATTTCTGAAATTTTATAGTATATAAAATATAAGAAAACTATTTTTGGGGGGTCACACCTGGCAGTGCTCAGGGGTTACTCCTGTAATTTTTAATTGGTGTGAAAGGAGAAGAACTAAATTCAACATAAAAATCAACCATTTTGGAACCAGAGAGATAGCACAGTGCTAGGGTGTTTTCCTTTCATGCAGTCAAACAGCATGAGTGGTGATTCGAATCCTGGTATCCCATTTGATCCCCAAACAAGCCAGGAGTGATTTCTGAGTGTAGAGCCAGGAGTAGTCCTGAGCTCCACCAGGTGTGACCCGCCCCCCAAATCAATGATTTCTAGATTTAAGTGGGAAATTAAGGTCTTCAAGGTAGGTGATGAAAAGGACTATCATGCCAAGGTGAGATAAGTATGCAAGTTCTAAATGTTAATGAAAAAGAGGTCAATTTTGAAGAGAATGTTAAATTCTTAGTAAGAGCTAGCTGAAGACATTATTTATGAGAAGAAAACTTAGGGAGATAAAAGGATGAAGAAAAACTTAGAGAAGTGGACTAAGAAAAAAACTAAAATAAATGAAAGCAAATATTAGGACAGGAGAAAATAAAGCATATAGGCTCATCTTTCTTGCCCAGAAGAAAGCAAAAGTAGATAAATATGACAATGATGTCTTTGCAATCATGCTGGGCAGTTCTTTTAATTTGGGCCTCACAACAGAGGTTTTCGTTTGAATTCTTCAGTGAGCTCTATTACCATGTTATCTTTAATACCACCTATTGGGAAATAAAACTTCACCCCTCTACATCCACCACAAAAATAGCAGGAAAACATTAGGAGAGATATGTTTTATTTTTCTGGTCAGCAACAGTCAGCAGCTTCCTTTGGTTGGTTGAGTTTGTTTTTCTCAGTATATTACATCAAGGCATTAGAAATGAAAACTGCTGAACACAGCAGGAAGAGTGAAATAAATCTGAAAACCACTTCCAACTGTTTTTATTCCAGTACTTCTAAAACTCTAAGATAATCCTGTCTTCCTATATTGTGGCTAGGAAATGCATACATCTCTTACATATTTGGTCATGATCTAGTTTTAAGGAATGTGTTTGCAGGTTAACTAAATTATATTAAGCACAGAAAAGCAGGTGAATCCTGGCAAATTTCCTTTTCTCTTTACAATCATTTTCTCTATCAATTGCTGCAATCTAAATGGACTCTCAGTTCAGCTGTGAGAGTCACAAAGCTATTCTATTCCCTAGGGCGACAGGTGTGGCTTTGTGCTCTAAGTGCATGACACTGGATAGAGTCCATTTCCCCATCCAGAATTTTACTGTTGGGGCAACACTGTGGTTCTTTTATTTCCTTTCCTGCCATTAAAATGTGTCTGACCACACTTAGGTCCAAAAGTGTTGATCACATTTCTCATTCTAATGACATCAACTTAGTGACAAGTCCAGCTTGTGTGTTTACTCAGGGAATGAAGATGGAATAGCATAGGTTCTCATTTTCCAGTTTAATCTCAAGGAGGTACTGAAAAATGTGGCTTCTAAATGTTAATTAGAAAAGGTGACTCATTTTAAATAAGAGCTAGTGTAAATAGATTGTTTATGCCAAAGAGATGGCAAAACAGTTTCACAAATAAAACTTTAATCATATCGCTTCATTCTCTATATACCTTTGTTCCTGTCTCCTTTATGCCTCCCTATTGTAAGCTAAAATTTTTAAAAAGGGGACAGAATAGAGGCAATGGGAATGTTGCACTGGTGAAGGGAAGTGTTCTTTTTATGACTGAAACCCAACTACGAACATGTTTGTAATCATGGTGCTTAAATAAAGATATTATTCAAAGGAAAAAAAGCAACAAATAGAGAAAATCCATTTTGGCTATAATAAATAAATTAAAATGTAATTGGAAATACTAAATGATACATGTAAAGTTCTATCTGCATTGGACCTATAGAGTTTTATTTACTAATCCCATAGGAGGTGCATTTCTATAAATAGTCAGTGATTATTTACGGGCCCCTCTTTTTCAACTATAGAATGGAAGAACCAATTCAATTATATATGAAAGTTCATTAAATGCTGTTAATGATATAGTTTATCTCACTTCTAAGGAAATAATTTTACATGGAATTAATATAGTACTTTTAATATATTTAAGGAGTTTTATTACTTCAAACCTCAATAAGAATTAAAAATGAAGCCAGCTTTAAAGTAATTTTAAATAAAAGTATTATCATAGAGGAATAATTATATCTCAACACTTCTATCCCCCAAGGGCCACTTAATTTTTTTTACCTTCATTATTTTTATTCCCATAATGCAGATAGAAAAATTGAGTTTATATTTTCTAACAAGTATGAGTCTGTAATTTCCAATCTCTACTTCTATTGAATTTATTTCCAGAAAAAAAGTTGGTAAAACTTGGCAGAATTTTTAAACAATTTTTGTGATCTCATTTCAAGAGTATATTAAAATATCCTAACTATATATTTTTAAAGCTTGTTAAATGTAAAAGAACATTCGTATACTATGTGATTTAAAAGTATCATTTTATTCATCTGCTCTAGGAATTTCTCCCTCCACATTTAAGATTCATTTTAAAGACTGTTAAAGATAAAAGGTGTCAAGATAAGAAATGATCTTGATAACTGGTTCTGAAAACCTGTAGCACAGAAATCCTATACTTTGCCGAGGAGCTCTTATCTATACACTTTTAAAACTCACCCAGTGCCTTAGCACAAATAAAACATGTCTGACTTACATAGAAAAAGATAAAATTTATTCCATCATAACCTTTCAATTAGACCATCATTTGGAATATTGGAGAAGCTGTATCAGTCCCCTGATGCACCGATTATATATACAAGTACAATACTGGCTTTTCTTTTCTTTTTTTTTTTTTTTTTTTTTTTGGTTTTTGGGTCACACCCGGCAGTGCTCAGGGGTTACTCCTGGCTCCATGCTCAGAAATTGCTCCTGGCAGACACAGGGGACCATATGGGGCACCGGGATTCGATCCGATGACCTTTTGCATGAAAGGCAAACGCCTTACCTCCATGCTATCTCCTGGGCCCCTGGCTTTTCTATTTTACGTTGCTTTCATTGTTTCTGGTGTTGGACTTCAGTTCTACATAACTTCTAGCAGTTCCACAT
>PVKC010032887.1:0-14151 GCA_004027635.1 Crocidura indochinensis
TGCCTTTACCTATCACATCACACTTTTGTAGAAATTTGAAGTTTTCATGGATACACCTCCAAATAGAGGGCATATTCAGATAATTAACACATGCATATTGAACAACTCAGGATAGCATTTCATCATTTTGGCCCAGAGAATCTCCCTTTGGATCTCTTTTAGCTAGGGTATCGAGAACAACATGCAATTTGGGAATCAAATTGACAGACATGCAGAGTTTGGAGCTCAGCAATCGCTCAAGGCAACCAATCCTCCCAGCCCAGGACAGAGGGCTTGGTTCACAAATGGCTTGAATTACGGGGAATTTGAATGTGTTCTCTTTTCTTGGATGGACTTTGTGCAATTATGAAATAACCTCATTTTGAAAGTGTGCTATCCAGATGCTCCTACAGCTAGCTGCCTTTTCATGAACCGCAGCTTCCCAACCATTTCATACAGTCATCCACATTGCAAAGAATTGGACGTCCGCATCTGTGAAAGGGGTCCCAAGTGAAAGTGAGCCCACTGCAATGAACATCCATTGCTACTAGGACCCTGGCGGTTCCAGTTCAGGAGCAGGTAGAGGGAGCAGAGTTAAAATTATTGAGAAAAGGAACAACAGATGTTTAAAGAGACTCTAGGAATTAGGGGGAAAAAAATCTCAGAACTTGCTAGCATGAGCCAAATATTGTGACATATTTAGTGCTGACATCAAAACATGCTCTGTTATGAGTTCCCTACTGCTTAGTCACTTCATTTATTTTAAGGGGAAAACTTTTTTTCGGTAGAAGAATGTTCTATTCTTGGATTTATTCTAAACAACTTATCCCACCTTCCAAAATTATAGTAAATAAAAGATCCTTTGAACTTTCCAGAGAGAGGATGTCGTAAGTCCCTCTATAAGTGAATAAATTAATAGTTTATCTTTAGCTCCAATTCTTGTCTTAAAACATAAAATAGCATTCTGTTCAAGAATATTATTTTAGATCTAAGGAAAAATATTGGAACAATGCTTTGACAAATATGTCTTCAAATTAAAATTGCATGTTTTCTTTGATGAGTAGATTTGACTTCTTAACTGTTATTGATGACCTTCTTTTTTTTTTTTTCGGGGGGGAGGCCACTCCAGGCGGTGCTCAGAGGTTACTCTTGGCTATCTGCTCAGAAATCGCTCCTGGCAGGCAGGGGGGATGATATGGGACACCGTGATTCGAACCAACCACCTTAGGTTCTGAATCGGCTGCTTTCAAGGCAAACACTGCTGTGCTATCTCTCCGGGTCCTATTGATGACCTTTTAAGCCAGAGGGTTATTACAGGATTTACTAGAATAAACGGGCAAGTATGCCTCAGATATCAATATGATATCTATTTACCTGTTTATTCTATTACCTGTCTCAATTTTCCTTAACCTTTTCTTGAATTTTCAGAGCTTGGTTTACTGATCACTGCATTGACTCATTCACTATTGCTGTCCCCTCACTCCACTCCACAACTAGCTCCAGACTGAATTCAGAGTACCAAAGAACACAAATATATCAGCCAGTCCCTTCCCAACTTTTCTACTTCCTCCTGCACTTTATTTATTTATTTATTTATTGCATTTATTTTAGATTGTTTTAGTTTGTTGAGGTGCTCGGGATCAAACCCAGGGCCTTACACAGTATAAGGCAATTGCCATCTAGTCCAACCTTTATGGAAAACAAAATGGAGATTCCTCAATAAACCAAAAATTGAACTCCCATATGATCCAGCTATACCACTCCTAGGGATATATCCTAGGAACACAAAAATACAATTCAAGAATCCCTTCCTCACACCTATATTCTTCGCAGCAATTTTCACAATAGCCAGACTCTGGAAACAACCAATATGCCCATCAACAGATGAATGGCTAAAGAAACTGTGGTACATATACACAATGGAATATTATGTCAGGAGAGATGAAGTCATGAAATTTTCCTATACATGGATGTACATGGAATATTTTATACTGAGTGAAATAAGTCAGAGGTGGAGAGATATACACAGAATAGTCTTACTCATCTATGGTTTTTTTTTTAATTAAAGACATTATTTTAATAAGACCCAGAGACAATAGAATTAAGAGCTGGAAGGATCAGCTCACAATATAAAACTCACCACAAAGAGTGGTAAATGCTGTTAGGGAAATAACTATACTAACAACTAGCATGGCAATGTTAATGAATGAGAGAAGTAGAATGCCTGTCTCAAATACAGGTATGAGGGAGGTGGGAAAGGGGTGCATTTTTGGTGGAAATGTTGCACTGGTGAAGAGGGGTGTTCTATTTATGACTGAAACTCAACTACAATCATGCTTGTAATTATAATACTTAAGTAAATATTAAAAAAGAAGTTCTCCCAGCACCTGCTCTGTCTTGAAAGAGGAGCTTGGTAAAAATACAAAGGTTACCATATCTTTTTTTTTTGTTTTTTGGGCCACACCCGGTGATGCTCAGGGGTTACTCCTAGCTATTCGCTCAGAAGTCGCTCCTGGCAGGCACGGGGGACCATATGGGGAACGGGGGGAATGAACGGCGGTCCGTCCTAGGTTAGGGCAGGCAAGGCAGGCACCTTACCTCCAGCGCCACCGCCCAGCCCCCAGGTTACCATATCTTGACCCATCACAAACTATTCTTATATGACAAGTGACGCAGATATTCGATGGGATCTCAAAGTGACTCCTGAAACGTAAATGTCCTTTGAACTTCTGTAATCCTTGGCTTTCAAAATCTCATGGCCTTATTGGGAGGTGGTAGGACACAGGGCTGGAAATGATGGGAGTAACTCTAAGAAGGAGGCTTTTTAACCTTCATAACTGTATGGAAATTAAGAATTCAAGATATTTTCGATTTTTATAGAGTATTTTTTATTTTTTTCTTTATTTAAACATCTTGATTACAAATATGATTGTGATTAGGTTTCAGTCATGTAAAGAACACCCCCTTCACCAGTGCAACATTCCCACCACCAATCTCCCAAGTCTCCCTCCATCCCACCCCACCCCCACCTATACTCCACACAGGCTTTCCAGTTCCCTCATTCATTCACATGATTATGGTAGTTCTCAGTTATTTCTATAATTGCACTCACCAGTCTTTGTGGTGAGCTTCATGAAGTGAGCTGGAAGTTCCAGCTCTCCTCTCATTGTCTCTGAGGATTGTTGCAAAGATAACTTTTATTTTTTTCTTAAAACCCATAGATGAGTGAGACTATTCTGCATCTCTCTCTCCCTCTGACTTATTTCACTCAGCATGATAGATTCCATGTACATCCATGTATAGGAAAATTACATGACTTCATCTCTCCTGACGGCTGCATAATATTCCATTGTGTATATGTACCACAGTTTCTTTAGCCATTTGTCTGTTGAAGGGCATACCGTAAGAACACAAGAATACAATACAAAAACCCCTTCCTCACACCTATATTTATTGCAGCACTATTCACAATAGCCAGGCTCTGGAAACAACCAAGATATTTTTGATTTTGTGAACTCATCATTTCAACATGGCAACTAAAATCCTGCATTACAAGAAACATTGCAGAAACAAGCATTGACTAATTTAATTTTGGTTATTGAATACCTAGCTAAAAATATTCTTTCTATTCCTAAGCATTCAGTGGTCCAGGTTTTGAAATTCTATGTAACACTTATTAGTTGAACTCAATGGAATTCATCTTAAATGCTAACTTTATTAGCGATTTCTCCTCATAACAGAAAAATCACTTATCTCTTCTAACTCACCTTCCCTCTCCTTGACTCCTATTTCCCCAGCACTGTCACTTCTAAATAGAGAATACATGACAAAAATAATGATGGGGTCAAAGAGATAGTTTAATGGGTAAGGCACTTGCCTTACTCATAGCCAACCTTGTTTACTCTCTGGTATCCCATATGACCCATTCAGGAGTGATCATTAAATGCAGAGTTAGGAGTTAATATGCTTTGCTTACTGCTGTCAGAACAAATACAAGAAAGATAATAAATTTATTTGATATACTTGAGATTTATATTTTAAAACTTCAGGATTTGGAAAGTTTTGTTTGTGAGAATCTTGAAAAGAGAATGATATTAAAAAAAAAAGTTGAGAGCTGTCTCTCTCAAGCCTCTCTCCAAATACATACTCTGAATCAGAGGCCAAGGCCTCTACTTGCAATACTAACCTTTTTAGGTTATACTGGTGCTTACACAGCCAAGAGATGACTCACAGAAAATAATCTGCTGGATCTGTGAACAATTCTGTCTTCCATCATCATTTACCATGAAGAGACTCTGGCTTCCAAATGGCCTCTTTCTTCCCTTCTCTCTACTCCAATCATGACTGTCCATCAACACCAGGTCTAAACCCACTTCCTGCACCTGAAAGTTCTTCCAGCTCCTGACTTTTAAGAAAGGGGTAAAGATGGATATAATCTACTGAACTTGGCATCAATCCCTCGTGAATTTCTGAACCAATTATTGAATAGATAATTAAATCATGAGGGTATGAGAAAGTGTGGGTTGGTAAGATGCTGTGTAGATTCAGTGTGCACATTTCATTATGTTTTGAGGGAAATTCAATTTATAACAGCAAATGTATGAGCAATCCTTGTGTGATACACAAGTCTCTGAGCTAAGTATTATATGGAATACAAGATCAAGTGATGTGCAAGCCCTATCCGGATTGGGCCAAGACAAAAGCCAATAAATTGATCAGTCAAAAGTGTTGTTTGTAAGGAAATAACAGAAAAATAAAATGTCCATTAAGAATTTAATAGCAGTGATATAGGAAATATTTGAGAATAGAATGGAAGTTCAATCTTTCACCTTGTATTAGTAATTCTCTAATTAGTAATTAGTAACCTTGTATTGCATTCTCTTCTCTAGAAGGTTGAATCAAAAATTTTCAACATGTGGGGCCCGGGAGATAGCATGGAGGTAAAGCGTTTGCCTTTCATGCAAAAGGTCATCGGATCGAATCCTGGTGCCCCATATGGTCCCCCGTGCCTGCCAGGAGCAATTTCTGAGCATGGAGCCAGGAGTAACCCCTGAGCACTGCCGGGTGTGACCCAAAAACCAAAAAAAAAAAAATTTCAACATGTAATATGGCAGAGGATTTAGCTTTTATATAAAGCATATGTCTAATCTATATGAGCCCTTATCAGAAAATAAATCAATAGGATATGAAAAAATAATGAGTTTGATTTAAATACAGAAAAGAGAGCTTGTCTTAATTATGATTCCAGTTGTTTGAAAATTCAACATTTATTATTTAAAAACCTGTATTGTCAAATACTCAACACAGGCCAGGAGCATTTCACTTTATAATTCTCCAAATTTAGAAACATATGTGCTTTCAGTTAATTACAAGTTAAAAGAAGATATAACTCGAAAGGGGAAATGCTTCCTAAACCTATTAGAATCATTTGGCCATATTAAAGTAAATGTAATATATGGGGCTGGAGAGATAGCATGGAGGTAGGGCATTTGCCTTTCATGCAGAAGGACGGTGGTTCGAATCCCGGCATCCCACATGGTCCCCTGTGCCTGCCAGGGGCGATTTCTGAGCCTAGAGCCAGGAGTAACCCCTGAGCATTGCCAGGTGTGACCCCCACAAAAAACAAATAAATAAATAAATGTAATAAAAGTTTAAATCAAAATCAATCATGGTCTCATTATATAATATGACTGTATTTACTGTACCTTTCATCAAATGGCTATTTCCATTTTTAGAGTGGCATTAGCATTCATCAGTAAGATGAATACAATAGAAACTAGGTATATATTAAAAACAGTGCTATATAGCTGCATTTACTGACATTGAGAGATGCATATTGCATTGTATATGCAAAGGGGAGAAGTTACAAGTTCATTTCAGAAGAATCATATAATATTGACTAGTTTATATAAAGCTTATGTCTATATTTTAGACATTATTTCTTTCTTTAAATGCATGTTTCTAAAAATGAGCATTTTTCATTTTTTAAACAACAGGACTGTTTAATATATACTACTGGGGATAGGGAGAAGAGAATCCACAGCATATAATCATGATCCTCAGATATATTCAGGACTATGTAGCAGAAGAAAGTAAGTTGCTACTAATTCAATGTTCCTATCATATAAGCATAAAATGAACATCACATCTCCATCTATTATCAGGCTACACTCAGGGAATGCACAGATAAGAAGACACTGCACTTTTAGAAGGCCAGCTGGGTAAGAGGGAATGGGGATATTTGTTTCCTGTGACTGTCTTGACAAATTAGAAATCTTGGTGGCCTCAAGCATCAAAAGTTTATTCTCTAAAGTTTCTGAAGTCTATAAATCTAAAATCAAAGTTTGATTCATAGATATTCTAGAGGAGAACTTTTTTGAGATTTCCAGGAACTGCTGCCATTGTTTGGGCTTATAGCCGCATCCCTATAGCCTCTTTCTCCACTCACTATTACCTTTCTAAAACAAATCAACTTCTACCTTTCTTTTATAAGGATGCTCGAAACTGGATTTAAAGCTTAGCCTAGTAATCTACGGTGATCTTATTCCAAAATCCATAGCAAGTAAATCTACAAGTTCATCTTATCTAAATAGGGACACATTCACAGTTCCAAGTAGACCTCTCTCTTCAAGGGGAGAGGGTATCACTCAACACTATACAGGACTAAGCAAATAATTTAAATGAAATATGATAGTCTTTCCAGAAATATGTGCAAGGTATGGGAGCAAGAGAGCATAGGGAATAAGGTAGAAAGGAGGGTGATCTAGCATATATATCAGGATTTAGCTGTATTTGTTCAGGTGCCTGGCATTCCCACTAGACCGTGCATTTTGAGGAGTTCTAGCCATCCTCCCAGAAGCACAATTTTGTGGAGAGCAAAAAAAAAAAAAATGACTTACTTTTCATTGTAAAAGCATGACTATACATGGAACATATAAACAGATTCACAGTATATCAGTGGTAGGGGGAAAAAAATTCGTGATTCCAGCATCTGGGGCAGTGAGGAAAATATCCAAAATGGCTTTTTAAAAAAATAGTAAACATAATGAAATATTATTAGGGAAAAACTGAATTAGGCCAGAATCTCCACAAAATCAAGGATCATTTCATGGCTTACAGGACTCAGAAACTATTCATTCATTCAATGTATCAGATGCTTCCGAGAAACAATTCTAATCTCATTCATAGGAAGAAACAGTCTACAAAAAGAATTAATAGTGAACTAAGCCTGCTCACCAATATAGTAAGCACCCTCTCTTTGGAAATATTTGAGCAGAGATTGATTGAGGATTTTCAGAGGATGAATGTCAGGACTAGTATAGAAATATTTGTTAAGCCTCATCAGCACATGACACACAAATGGCACAATACCATGAGCCCCTTGGATGTTTGTTCAGCTGCTTTGGCTTTTAGACAAACCAAGTACATTATTGTAGGTCTGAATGCCTATGACCATACGCAAGCCCAAACCACTTAAAAACTTCAACCAAGAAGGAAAACACAACTTTCCAATGAGAGTTGGGCCTAGAGCTCTCCATCTGTACTTGCATGGGGGCGGGGGGACTTATTTTACCGTCTGTGGCATTTCTTCTCATTTGCTATTTCACTATCACTATTGAGAGATTACAAAGTAAATTCATTTGCACAGAATGAGAATCTAAGATCACTGTCTTCATGTTGACAAGGCTACCCATTAGGCTGAGATTCAATGCTTTAGTAGATGCACACTCCTTAAAGAGAAAAACTTCTGCTAGTAATACAAATTAAATGTGAAAACAAGGCAGAAGAAGTCTGTTTAGAGTATTTACTCAAAGACTAAATTTTTAAAAAAAATCAAGTTTTAGATTTGCATAAGAGGGACATGGGCACCTTCTCTCAATTATCCAGAAATTGGGTGAGAGAATTGATCAAAGGGCCCATAAATCCAAGTCACTGAGAGCAGCTGGTGTTTCACAGTCAGTGTGTGAGATACCAAGGAAATCTTCAAAACAGGAAATATCAGACTCAACTCAAGAGAGTCGAGCTGTGGTGAATTTGTACTTTTCAGCTCACACAATGATTTACAGATGTCTTCTGAAATCTGTGGCCAAGTAAATGCGGCTTGGGCCATGCTCACCCTTCTCTAGACCTACTTTTGCGGGCATCAGAGTAGGAAAGACCAAGGGAACTGCTTAGCTGCTGCCTGGGTAGGTGAACTGGTGGAAAGATGTTTTTAATTATTCCAGCCTTAAACCATAAACAGCTCAACAAAGTCATTGGCTTAAAAAGTCTATAAGCATCTGCTTTTATTGAATGGGTTTCACCAGAGTCACATGGGATGTCACAGCAAAGTCATGAGGTCTTCCTATCTTAACATCAGGAGAATTTATGCCCCTTGGCCCTGTTAACACCATAAGATGCTGAAGGCATAAATCATCACATTATGTGAGGAGAATTGCATTTTATCATTGATGAAGAGCTGCACGCTTTTATGACTAAAACATAATACAAAATTTCTCACTCTAGACTGGCTTCCAACAGAAGGGATGGATATTGGAACTAAATTCTCACATATCATATTCCAGCATATTCCAGTGTGAAAAGAAAAAACAAAGATGACAGGAAAGGAAAGAATTAAGGAGTGAAGATGAGAAAAAAAACAGAAGGAGAAGAGAAAGATTGGGGAAGGAGAGAGGAATGGGAAAGGGAAGGGGTGAAGAGGGAAGTGGAAAGAAGGGGAGGTAAGAGAAGGGAAGGAAAGAAAAGGGAAAATGAAGGGAAGGGTAGGGAAGGGAAAAGAAGAGGAGAGAAAGGAGGAAATGAAGGAAAGGGGTGGGTTATATATGGGAGGAAAGGGAAACGAAAGAAGGAGGGGGAGAGAAGGGGAGGAGAGGGAAAGAGAGGAAAGGAAAGGGGAAGGGAAGGAAGGGAGGGAAAAGAAAGATGAAAGAAGGGAAGAGGAAGGAAGGAAGGAGGAATTTATTTTCTTAAGTTTTTGGGCAAGAAATATAAACACTCCCCTCACCTCAGTGATTCCTTTTGATAAAGTTTGAGAATCCAATCACAAAAGCAGAAAACCTGTCCACTTGATGTAGTGCTACATCTAGACATACTTTCCCTCAACTGGGGAGGATCATGCAACAGTCTATGCCAGACAGCTTTGTCTCATCGTTGTAATTATTCAGAATAAGGAATTAAAGCCTCCAAGCAAAGCGGTTTTATTAATGGAAAAGGATTGCTGGTAGACAGCAAACCACATCTGTGGCAGGCACCACACTTTGGCATTCACTCACCTTATCTGAGGGCTTTGCTCTAGCTGAGGAAAGTTGAAACTACTTGAAAGTGACATCTGTACCTCTGCAAAAGTGACAGCAGACTCGCAGTCATAACTTTTTTGTGTTTGAGTTCATCTCAGTTGTTCTGAGTTTTTTGTTCCTTTCTTGTGGGCAACCATAGGCATGCCATCTAATGAAAACAAAATTTATATATTGAATTTTATTAAAAAGATAGGCTAAAGCTTAACAAGAATCCTAGACTTAGATTGAAGTCAGTTACATAAAGTTGCCATCCAAATAATACAGCTTGTCATCCTTTTCTCTGCTCTCACTGGCTGAGACACTGTCTCAGTGCACAGGAAACCAGAGGAGAGTGAAGAAGAGAGAGAGCCACATGTGGAAAGGGTGTTGTATGTATTTAAACAGTATGTGTCTAAACAGGAATGCTTATTTTTATTTTTTGATCTTCCAGCTAGTAATTTTGATGGATTATGAGAACAGAAGCTAAATGCAATAAAGGGTCGGAAACAAAAACAGACCCCTTTTAAAAAAGGAAATGGAATATAAAGGAACATATTAGTCCTCAATTTGAGTATCTAAGACCTCTTTATCTACCTCAAATCAATGCCTCTTAAACAATTTCTAGTATCTGTGTGCACAATTTTCTTTCCAGAGGTGGCATAAAAATGAATTTGAAAATTTGAGAGCCTGCACTGAACAGCATTAACAGTCTGAAAAGAATGGTGTGTCAAATTCTTCAGTATAATATGCAGTTATATTATACTGAACAATAAAACATTAAAAATAGATAACAAAGGCAAGAAACAACAAACTATGGAGTAAGTTGGGATTGCAGGGACAATCAAGAAATCCATAAACAAATATATAACACAGATGATAGCAATGCGAAGTTCTTAATTCAAATAACCACTTTTACTTTTTGTTAAGTTTTGGGGCCATCTCTGACCATGTTCATGATTACTCCAGGCTCTGTGCACAGAGATCACTCCTGGGTGCAATATGGGGACCGTGATGCTGAAGATGAACCTGTGTTGCCACAAGCTAGTCAAAAGCCCTACCTCCTTGCCTCTCAAATAACCACTTTTGATTAAAAAAAATACTATGTGAAAGGAGCACAATCAACTTGCAGGTGAGTATTAAGTCTGCATGTATAAATACTATGGTATTTATAAAAGATCATTGTGTTTTATTACAATGAATCAAGTCAATTAGTAATTCTGAGATATAAGACAAATGCAGGGGCCAGAGCGGTGGTGTAAGCGGTAGGGCATTTGCCTTGCATGTGCTAACATAGAACAAACTGCAGTTCAATCCCTCAGTGTCCCATATGGTCTTCCAAGCCAGGAGTGATTTCTGAGCCATGAGTAACCCCTGAGTGTCACCAGGTGTGGTCCAAAAAAGCAAATATATATATATATATATATATATATATATATATATAGACAAATTCAGAAAGAATTCAATATCTGAAAAAATATTAAAGCAGAGAAATAACAATGTTTATTTGGGAATGCCTACTCTGTTTTCTAGAATCAGAGCTAAATGAAGTTTACTAAAGAGCTATCTATGTGTGTATCTGCCTTAATTTATTTAAAATATTCTTTCATTTGGGGTTACATGAAATCACAAAGAAGCGTGTGAAAAATAAGTAAGACATAATTCTATAATAAGATAATACATACCATAAAGCTACTTAGGAACAGATATTTAATGTTTAATAAAGATATATATGTCTAGAACAGAGAAACATGGTCTAGACTAGAGTAATACCTACAATGTTATATTTTCTGACAGCCTTGTTCATTCAGTATCTATAACATTATTACTTATCTCTCACTTAGACTAGATGTTAAGTAAACATTTGCTATGGGTTTTGTTTAAGGGCTCATACCCAGAGGAGCTCAGGCCTTAGTCTGGGCTGTGTTCTTAAGGCATACTTCTGGTGGGGCTCAGAGACCATAAGGAGTACCAGGGATTAAATCCTGGTCAGCAGCATGCAAGGTAAGTGCCTTGACCATTATACTATCTCCCTTGTCCAACATTTGTTAGATGAATAAAAGTCATAAGTGGATTATTTGGAATAGCATTAAGAGTGAGAGCATGACTTCTCAAGGAGCAAGACTATGCATCAGTAGTGCTGTAACCAAGGGGATGGTCCCTATTGTGGGAGATTGGAGACATACTGAAGTTTAAACAAATTGACATATCAAATATAATGGCTTGCTTAGTTTTGGGGCTGTGCAGATAGTGATTCTGACTTGCTCCTGTCTCTGCAATCAGGGGCAGGCTCCTGACATGCTTAGGGACCATATGGAATGACTGGGATTGAACGTAGGTTGTCCACATGCAAGGTAAGTGCCCTGCCCACTGTATTACTGCCCCAACCAACATATCAAGGATAATGGGAACAAAGTTTTTACTATTAAAAACAGACCTACAAATATGAAAAAGAAGCTGGCCAGAATAAAGTGTATGGTGTCATTTTGTGTCATTTTAGAATTGTGGGTATCAGAATAAAACTCAACACTCCAGTGCAAATGAACACATCTGGGATTTATCTTGATTACTATCATTCGCCACTAAGAATAATCAATGCTCTATGATAACATGATTCCAGAATAATACATATAATGATCCTGAAACATTTATTTTGTGCCAAACAATAATGAAGTACTCACAGAATAACACCCATATCAAAAGAACATAGATAGAAGACTCCAAAGCTTAAGTTTGGAACAACATAAACAGCAAAATAAATATTAGTAAATAGTTTTAGCTCATTGAATAAAAGAGTAATATGAGTAACAAGGAAGAAGGAGAAGGAGGAAGATGAGGAAGAAGAAGATGAAAGAGGAGGAAGATAAAGACAAGAAGGAGGAGAAAGAAGAGAAAAGATTGAAGAAGGATTAAAAAGAAGGAATAAAGGAAAACAAAGGGCATTTTTATGAACATTTCAGGCAGAGGGAACCACTAATGCATGAATTATTTACTTATGATGACCTGAGATAACTAAGAAACAGAGAAGACTAGGAGACAGATGTGTTGATATTGAGTATATAATAAGTCATCTGAGGCAAATGGAGAAATCAACAGTGTCTAAACTATGTGGGTTTCATAACCAGTGCAGAAAAGTTAAAATTTGGGATCAAGAGAAATAGTAGGGTGGGTAAAATGTTTTCTGGGTTTGATTCCTAGCACCCTATATGTTTTCATGAGCCCTTTTGGAGGTAATTCCTGAGCACAGAAACTGGAGTAAGCAGGTGGAACACCACCAGATGTGGCAAAATTGAAAAGAAAATTTATAAACAATGTAATAGGAATTAATTGTATCATAGGAAGTCTTGGGAGTATTTTTAACTTGCTCTAACAATTTAATTTTGAGGGGGATTTATCCAGTGTGCTTGGCCCTGTGCTGCTGTTAATTGGAGACAATATGTGGTACTATGAATAAAATTGGGGTTAGTTAGATATAAAGAAAGTGCCTTTCCTCTGGCACTATCTCTCCAGCTCCTCTAATGTATATATTTTAAATTATCTCCCTGGCCATAGTATTGATTAAGTCTTATAATGGAGCAAGAATGAAGACAATAAAATTAATCAGAATATTACATTTGTTCAAGCTAGAGAGGAGAATGATATGTGGAAAAAACTAGAACTGGAGATGGATAAAATGGAAGTTTAAAGGATATGTTCTAAAGATGTCCTGACAGTTATTGCTGACATATTTGACATGGAACAGTAAAAAGAAGAGAAAACCAAGATAATTCCTAGCTTTAGGGGCTTTAGCAGCTAAGTGAATGATAGATCTGCAAACTAAAATGAGATGGTTGGAAGATAAGCAGATTTCAAAGGGAAGGAAAAAATTAAGTATGGTTTGGCCATGATAAGTTTGCACTCTTAGCAAATGCCTACGTAAGGCTGTCAGACAGTTGTTATAGAAAAATCTAAAAATCTAAGTCAGATCTAGACACAGATTTAGGGATCTTTGGTCATTGCGTTATATCAAAGATCTTAAAGTTAGATGAGCTCACCCAGAAGGAAGTAAATATTGGGGTTAGAGGTGGGTTCAAAAATATATTTTAGAAACGCCTGTCATTAGAGATTTAGCTGGAAGGAAGAGACAACAAAGGAGACAGAGAAGGGCAGTTGAGGGAGGTAGAGGAAAGCACCATGGAAGTTGGGTTTCGTTTCTAGAGCTAAGCATTAAACCCAGGGCTCTATACCATGAAAAGAAAGTGCTCTATTGCGGATCTACATTCCCAGCCAAAGTTTTTAAGACTTCAAAAATAAGGTCAGGTAATTTAATGTAATACCAGTGGACTTGGTAACATGGAATAATAATGTCTTTGGTAAGAGAAGGTTTCAGTAGAAAGGAATGTTCTGCTTTGGGGACATCACTAAAGGACTTTGAGTACTTTCTAACTAATTTTTACATCAGAATTTACATTCAAAGTTTTGGCTAGGAAATAGCATTGGGCTGTTGAGAAAACCTTTACCAGGTATGGATTCATATCTACTTCATATAAGTTTGTCTCTTTTATTGCCCCTTCCAAAATCCAGACCTTAGGAAGTTAGTTATTTGTAATAAGCCCCTAGATCAAAAAACCCTGTTCCCTCAGGAAAAGGGATTTTGATAGGAAAACTTGGCTTCTTTGCTAAAACCCTTAATCTACATGAGTCTTGAAACATAGGGCCTGATCAGAGAGATGTTAAAACATCTCTCACTGCTTTGAGATGTTAAAATTTACCTTCTTTTTATCCTCTATGCCCTTAATTAAAATGTACCTATTCATAAGGTCTGCAAACCATTTAGAGCCATGTGAATTGTTTTGAAGATCAAACAATGTATACTGCTAAAGCTTCTGTTAAGAGGAGAGATATGTTTTACTTTGCAAAG
>PVKC010032888.1:0-14128 GCA_004027635.1 Crocidura indochinensis
CCTTCCTTCCTTCCTTCCTTCCTTCCTTCCTTCCTTCCTTCCTTCCTTCCTTCCTTCCTTCCTTCCTTCCTTCCTTCCATCTTTTCGGGCCACATCTGGTGATGCTCAGGGGTTATTCCTGGCTCTGTGCTCAGAAATCACTCCTGGCTTCAGGGACCATATGGGAAGCTAGGGAATCAAACTGTGGTCGATCCTAGGTCAGCTCATGCAAGGACTACTGCTTACACAACTGCTTTGGCCCCTTAATGTTAGTCTTAAGATAGCTTATTGTGGGACAGGGCGGTGGCGCTGGAGGCAAGGTGCCTGCCTTGCCTGCGCTAGCCTAGGACGGACTGCAGTTCGATCCTCGATCCCCCGGTTTCCCATATCGTCTCCCAAGCCAGGAGTGACTTCTGAGCGCATAGCCTGGAGTAACCCCTGAGCGTCACTGGGTGTGGCCCCAAAACCAAAAAAAAATAAGATAGCTTATTGTGAAAATATCAAATATTATTGTGAAAATATCAAATTTATAAACGCTATATAAATATTATGATACATGATTGTCAATATCCAAAAGATGGGAACTGTATAGAAGTGATTTAAATATCTTTAATAAATATTATAAATGATATTTTGGTCATTTAGGTGTAAATATAAAAGTGGACAGTTTCTAGTTTTCCTCCTAGAGCCACAGCACTGTTTTAGGAGAAGGATACATTAAAAGGCACAGAAAGAGGCCAGAGCTCAGAGACAAGAATGACCCTGTCTGTCCTTAGAACTGGGTGCATGCAAGTGTCTGTGGCAGGACTACCCACTGGAGAACAGAGAAGAAAAGGTTAGAGAAAGAAGTGTAGGTGTATGTTTTAAGCAAGAAAGATAATGGATGGAATTATGAATGTTGACAAAAATGAAGGAAAATCTGTGAAAGTAAGACCAGCTGATCGCAAATTGGAGTGAAGGGAAGTTGCAGAATGAATATTAAGGAACGTGCAGAAGATTTGAGGCTGTATACTAAGGAAGAAAAATGTATGGTCAACTGGATGATTATTATTAATATGTCTCTAACTTAGAAATAATCCAATATTTTTGTATAAAGAATTCTATAGAAAAGGAGACTAGAAGCTCTAAACTCACATGATATAGGGCTTTAGACAATTGGACCTTTAGAAATGACAGGAAATCAAGGTTTTTCCAAATAGAATTTAAAATTTATATGCATAATGTTTTTACTGTGTGTTCTGTAAATTTGAGAAACATTTTCTTTTTCTCTTTTCTTGGTACCTTCAGTATTTTTTATGCTTCATGACACTATGTTCTTTTGCATAAATACAGGCAGGGAGTTTTCCTCTCTGTAGTGGGAATTACTCCTCATGAAGACAGGAAATCTTAAAAAGTCAATTAGGGGACCCCAGATCTCTCTTCCAGGAAAACAGAATTGAAAGGGGTTGAATTTAAATGATAGGAGCAGGTCCAGTATAATAATAGTTGTTATTACTACAAGTACTCTACTAACCTCAGAAGACCAGAGAGGCAGAATGGCCTAGAATATCAGAAATCATTTAGAAATGTTTAGATATGCAGTGACTAGTTACAACCTGGGCCTTGCTCTCAGCACTGAGTAAAGTTCTGGAGATTAAAGTCTCTCCCAACCCTGAAGAAGGATGAAAGAGATTTTCTCCACCACGACATTCCTAATAAGGATGAGAGGCCCAGGGATAGCTTCAGTTCATCATACTGATCTGACCTTCACATCTTTACATCAGCCAAGCCTGGTACCTATGACACGATTGGTAAGGTATAGATGTCTCTATTATTAAGCCCCCTGCTCTGTCCTTGACCAATTACCAGAAATTTTCTGTAAGTAAGTGGGTACCCAAAATATTGATTTCTCCAGGTTTGCTGGATTTATGCAAAGGGACAATCCAAGTTTATTCAGCCATCTGGCAAGGTTTGAGGTCAAGGTGGAGAAAAAAACTATTTTTTCTCTGCAACTGACTGAATTAAATGTGGACTAATGACTTACCTTAAAGTCCACTCCTCTTGCATAACCCATATGAACGTATACTTACTGATTGTAATAGACTGGTCATGAAGGAACTAAAAGCTGTACATGTTATCTGACTAGTCCTACTAGAATAGTTGGAGCCAGAACTTTACAAGGGAGAACTTAGGTTGAATTGGACAGTAGGGAAGTAAATATTCACTGTTTTTGAGCCTAGTAGGAATTGTGGGCCTTTCAGGCAACATCTGTATTATACTAGAGAGCTTTTCCTGAGAAAGACTGGCAGTATGACCTCACACAGATGCCTAAATGCTTAGGGAACAAGCATAGTGCTATGATGTTTTGGTTTCTGCTGCTAACTTTTGTTTCATCATCCCAGAGAGAGTGTTTTCTACTTCTCTGTCCTCCCTTGGATTGAGTAAACCATTTACTGCTCAAAGGCCTGATTTCTCTATCTAATTGATCTGATCTTTTTCAGATGTTGATAATTGCAAACCCAAACCATTAAAATGCCTGGACCCCCATTAAGAGCTAAGGTAGCATGAGATTTAACCCCTTCTTATAAGTAGAGCCTAAGTCCTTTGCCAGCTGAAGAAGTTACAGAAGATGGACCTTCACCCACACTCCCTTCTAAGGTGGTGAAATCTCTAGAGAAAATGTAAAACAGGAAGATCTACAGGAAGGTTACCAGGGGAATAAGGACAAGAGGGGCCGTGGGAGCCCAACTAGTAAAGGCCATTGACAGCAATGGGAAATTACACTGTACCTGCCAGTATCTCAGAAGTCAGGGCAAGTTAAAAGAATAAACTGGACACTAATATATAAAGATATTGGGTTGTGGAAGGAAAGGAGAAAACATTGTGACTTTCTCTGATAGTGTAAATGTTTATTAGCACCAGGGGTTGATGTCTTTTCTGCCAGACCCAGTGCAGGAAGGGCAATAACCCTCACAGCCCGTCTCTCCAGGCAACAGAATTCTATAACTTTATGTTGCTGTCCTCTATATTCCAACAGCTGTTAAAGTTGCAGAATTGAAGAAGCAGGAACCTCCTTGTTCCTCCAGATGAGAAGGACATTCTACAGACTCAGCTGATTCAGCTTCCAGATCTAGGGCAGAATGCAGATTGTCCTGATGCTCCTCCTGACGGTGGTGACCACGGGATGACTGGCTGGAATGAACACCCTCATTTGCTTGTAGACTATACTTGGACTCTTACCCATACTATGGATGGAGGGTTTTTGGGTCAAACTGTCACCCCAGGGATCCTGCTCCTAAACATTGACTTACACTATTTGTTTTGTGATTATGCTCCACAAGATCTTCTCACCCATTTTATTCAGGCTCACATAAGTGCAGTTAAGATGATTATGCTAAGGTCCCAGTAGGTGCCAATAGCTAGGGACAGAGATAGAGGAACCTCAAGGAGAGCCAAAAATTTATCTCAGGTCCAAGATAAGAGGAAAGAATTTGAAACCTGGATCAGAAGGGACTCCATTTTTATCTACTTAAGTTAAATTTCCTTTTAAGGCTAATAAGTCTAAATTCCATGTAAGGGCTAAGTTTCTATCCCAAAAATAATGACATAGGCCCTAAGGCCCTATAAACCACAATATATCACTCTATATATCTGGCCATAAAAGGACATGATGAAACACCCTAGACAACAATCAACTGAAAGTCAAGACTTCTTGCTTCTAGCCCAATATTACCTGGCTTGTGATTCCTGAGTAGGGTCACTTCCTACAGGAGGTGACCCTGATTGATCAGTTTGTAACTTGTTGGTTATAAAGCTTTGCTTTGCTTTATTTTAATTGTGTCATCTTATCCTTTGCCTCTGTTCTGTACTGTCTGCTCCTGCAGATTTTACCATAGCCTTTCTGCTCTTCCCATATCTTTTCTTTAATCTTCTCCTTTCTCACATACTATCTTCCCTATGTTCACTCCTATTTCAGCTCTATTTATTGAGCTTTTTGGATAATGCATTCACTTTTTACTGCCATTCATTTCTTCTAGATTATTCTTTTTTCTCTTCTCTTATCCAAAAATATCATTACCTTTTAGTGTTACCTCAAACTTCTTCCAACTGGTCTTCCTACAGAAATTTCTAAGTGTGATTTCATTTCTGTTTTAAATCTCTATTTCTTATGATAAATAAAATACATTTGACTCTGATTATATGTCAGCTTGTATTGCTAATTTTTTTTTTAGATTTTTGGATTAGACCTGGCAGTGCTCAGGGGTTACTCCTGGCTCTGCAGTCAGAAATCACTCCTAGCAGACACAGTGGACCACATGGGATGCTAGGAATCAAACCCCATTCTGTCCTGTGTCAGCTGAGTACAGGGAAAGTGCTCTACTGCTGTGTTATCTCTTGGGCCTCAGCTTGTATTACTATTTCTAGTAATTATAAGCCATCACTCTGCCATATTGCATATTTATTTGAAAACTGAGTACCTTGGGGTGCTTAATGAACTATTTGTTTTAAACATATCCATTGATTAGGTGGTATATCTGACATTTTATATGAAATCATGACCACTTAAAAATCATTTTATTTTTGTGTTCCTTTAAATCAAGCCTATTCCCTTAGACACTGTCTATCAAATTTATCTAAATAGCTCTGTTGGAAAACATTTAACATTTGTTTTAGGAGGAGCTGAGAAGGATGAAACAGAAAGTCATCTTAAAATTGCCTGAAGATGGGGCTGGAGCAGTGGTGCAAGTGGTAGGGTGTTTGCCTTGCACATGTCTAACCTAGGAAGGAACCGAGGTTTGGTTCCCCCCTCATCCCATATGGTCCCCAAAACCAGGAGAGATTACTGAGTACATAGCCAGGAGTAACCCCTGAGCGTCACTGGGTGTGGCCCTAAACCCTCCCCCCCAAAAAAAAAGAAAGATTGCCTGAAGATAAATCTGCATTCCCTGCATTCCAGTGGATGAAGTAATCACAAACTAACTCCTTGTGTGTGTGTGTGTATCACTGTCCTGTTTTCATGACCTTCATATAAGTAGGAAAGCAAGCAAGAGAAGACTGACAAATAAAATGAAGTGTGCAGTAGTGAAACGACTGATTTTTTTTTTTTTTGTCATTATAAGAACAATTGCCCTTTTAAGAACTATCATTCATGTGGATTCTGTGGCAACAACTCCTGTTAGGGGTGATAGTGGCCTTTTCTACTATTAGTGCCCCCTGTATTTGCATTTATTCCATTCATTTTATAACTATGCATTGGAATCCCCATTGCGTAGCTATTTACACGTTATGGTGAAGGCAATGGTAAATAAAATTCTATGGAACATGCAGGACTAAGAAAAACACCAACACTAGAGTCACCATTTATGGAAAACTTAATATGTGCCATAATGAAGCAGGCAGGCAGGCAGGCAGACAGGCAGAAGGGAATAACTCTCAGCCCCATCACAATGAGATTTTGAAAAGTAAGAAAACCAACTAGCTCTAAGGTTGCCAGGGCCCACCTTGTGGACACTGGAACTAAGGCCTGATAAGATCTTTAACTGGTTCATATTAGATACAGAGAAACTCCATCAGGAAAAATAAAAGGCCAGGAAAGGAATATCAAAGACTATCCACTATTCCCAATTCTTCATTTTGTCAATAACCCTTTTGGCAAATGACTCTTACCTAGGTAGAAAGCCATGTGGGTCAGGTTGGGAGAAACTTAAGCAGAAAACAAATGCTATTTGTTTGGGGTTTTTGATTATGCTCCACAAGCTCTCCTTATCTGTTTTATTCAGGCTCACATAAGTGCATCTAAGATGATTATGCTACGGTCTCAGTTTGTGTCAATAGATAGGAATGGGAATGGAGGGACTTCAATGAGAGTCAAAGATTTGTCTCAGATCCAAGAGAAGAGGAGATAATGTTGGCAGAAAAGAAAAGTGTTGGCAAAGAAAGTTGGCAGAAAGCCAACTGAACAAATGAGGCACACCGAATGGGTCACCAGAGAGTGCACTGGTTCCTGCATACACATGTTGCTTGCATCTCCCTTTTTTACATTTTATTTATGGATGTGTATTTGGACTCTACATTCTGTAGAAGTATGTTCTCTTATCAGTAGGTTAGTCTCTTCTATTCCTTAGATGTTTAAAATAAAATCTGTTTTTAATTAATTGCTAGTATCTTTCAGAATTTTTTTTTTTTAACCATAAAGGAAAGGACGCTAAAAGTGAGGGCGCTAAAATCCTGGTTAAGATGGAGGATTGACTTTTTCCTGCTCACAGACCTAGATTTCCCCAGCAGCATCCCTGGGTGGCAAAGGTGGGAAATAGAAAGTGGTAGATTTCCTTATCTAGGCTGTCTTTTCTCTCTTCACTAGTTCACATAAGTCACCCAGTGATAAACATCAGTATCAAAATCAATCGCAAAAAATATTTCAATACTGCAGGCAAAATGTGTGACACTTCAAGTAATTTGTTTAATATTACCTTTCTAGAGTATGATTTACAACATGATTGGATGTTAGCATAGAAATAGTAAAAATGTCATGTCATCTTTCCAAAGCAAATTTCAGGAATTATAACCTAAAATACATCATGTACATTGGGTATAATGGAAGTGGGCATTTTCAATTAGTATTGGGGAGGGAAATCATGGCAGTAGAAGAATTGTCCTTTCAAAAACAAAAGGATAAGAACAGCAATACAATTTTTATTTTTGCCTCTTCGGCAAGCAATAAAGAATTGTGCTTATATTTGGATGCTTAAATTATGGTTATATTTAGAGTATGGAATTAAGTCATCTTAATTGATCGATTGGGTATTAAAAATAGCTTTGCTTGGAGATGATCATATTGTGGATGGAAATGTTTCCTTTCAACCATAGTAGAAATTACTAAATCTCCCAATTTCAGTTTCTTGCTGTTTTAGAAAACTTGTGAACAATTCACTCTCGAGATCATACTAAGAGTTCCAGAAGATGATCCCAAGCTGGCTACAACTATATTATGTGATAATTTACAGAAGTTTGAAAAGATACTTAAGTAGTGAAAAGTATGGCAGTTCATTTTTCATTAATTTCCGTGGACGTCCCTGAGTGACTTTTGTGACAGTCCTGGAGACAGGGATAAGTTTTCTTCTCATGAATTTACTACCATGGGCATATTATGAATTGTTCCCGTTTTTCCATTTAAACTTTTCAAACTAGTAATCCCTGGAATATCAAATGCTGGATAGTAGCTTTCACTATATCAACAATCAGTAAAGTGAGAGAATGAATTTTTACTGGGCACAGAAAGAACAAAATTCATAAATAAATAGGATGGGAAAGCAGTTACAGTAAACATATAAGAATTCGTCAAATGTAATTTTAGGGTCTTTATCATACTCCCAATAAATCCTTTACATAACAGACTCCTAAAAGTTTCAAGCTGCAAAACAGCAAAAATGCTTGTGTACATGTGTCCATATATGTATGTGTATATACATATATACACATTTATTTCTAACAGTATACATGCATGCTTATAAATATGTATATGAATGCAAGATATCCATGAATGTGTATGACAAGGCAGTCTGCAAAGTGTAAAACCTCATCACCCATGAAAAATGCCTCTCCCCACCTGAACTTAAAAGCCCATTGAATAAACATTTAAATGAAAAAAAAAAAAAAAAGAAAGAAAAAGAAAAAAGCCCCAAAACTGACTGAAGCAGAAAGGATGCTCAGGCCCTGAGACTGCATTAGAAACAAACAAACAAACAAACAAAAAAAACCCAAACATTAAAACAAGCAAAACAAAACAGACCTTTATTTAATATTAGCTTTATTCCGGTCTGCTTACCAACCTAGCCAGATGTATTATTTTATTGTCAACCTATGTTTTGCAATTGTGAGCATCCCTTTCAAACCTGTGACCTGCAAAAAACAAACAAACAAACAAACAAACAAAAAACACTTGGTCCCTGCTATTAAACTTAGAAAGCTGTTTTCCCCCATTTAAAAAAAAGAAAAAAAGTTTGCAGCTCTCAGAGGTTCTGCCACCTGGAAATATCATTGTTTACCCACCTAAGGTGGCATTTAGAGGGGAGTCAGCCTATGCCCCAGCAAGTGGGGGGACTGATGCTGCCAGCCAGCCGACCCCCCCATTAGGCCTGCCCGCTGTTCCTCTCCATCCCTTGCACCCCCATCGCGCCAGGCCAGGTGCCCACGCCGCCCGGTGCCTGCCTGCAGCAGCAAGGGCTCTGCAGAGGCGGGCACCAGCACCGGGCCGGGGTGCGTGCGGGTGGCGTGCGGGTGCGGTGGGAGGCGCGGGCGTGCACAGCTGGAGCTCGCGCGGTCTCCCCAGCCTCCGACCCGACCCGGGGCCCGCATGGACTTTGCAGAGTGGCGGGCGGCGTAGGCGGCGGCGGCTGGGGTTGGGCCGAGCCCGGTATTTATAGCTCGGTGCCAGCCGCGGCGGGTGGCAGCAGCTCGGCTCCGTCTCGTCGCTCTTCCCCGCCAGGCCACCAGGGCTGTGCTCGCCCCACTCTCCCGGGTGCAGAAGCCCGGAGGAGCCCTCCTCCTGCCCCGTGGGGCCGCATCGGTGAGTACCACGGGGCGCACCCCCCTGGCACCCCCTTCCCCGCCGCAGCTCAGCTCAGCCCAGCCCCGAATGCGGAGGTGCCCAGGCTCCCAATTCCCCCGGTGCCCTTCCTCCGCCTCCTCCTCCTTCTCCTAGACTGGCACAGCAGAGGCTGGGCAAAGTGACAGGCAGGGTGGCCAGGAGCACCGACCCTTTGGGAAATTGGGCAGAAGGCACAGAGGAGACTTGGTGGTGGAAGGATCTAGGTGGGGGACACCCAGAACTCAGAGCTGGAGTCCTAATTTCCAAGTGGGCATGGGCCTTCCTTGGTTAGAGCAGACCTTGAACTTTTCCTCGCTCCAGTGATTTCCTTCCTCCCCTCTTAGGCTGGCAGCGACTCAGGATTGAGCTATGGGGCTGCTGATTCAATGAACAGGTTGGAACTCTTGGGGGTTTTCTTTAAAACGGACAAACAAGAACACAAAACAAAATAACTAGAGTGATCGGATGTTTATTAAGTTGCTAGTGACTGGATAAATCTATTGGTAGGTGTCTAGCTATGAAAAGGTCACAGGCCCTCAATTGTCTGTGACCCAAGTGGTAGGTAAGAGTGGACTGTCATTATTTTTTAGGTCTGCCCAGGTTGTGGATCTATAAATGTGTGTGTGTGTGTGTGTGTGTGCGCGTGCGCGTGTGAAAACAACACATGCTTATTTTAGTATTTATCTGTGGATGTGTTTGAGAACCAAAATATTGGCTGAGTTAAAGGATACTGAGTTAATATAAGACCCCTCCCCACTTTATCCCAATTAGTAATATCTTATCTGACATTAGTAGGACTTGAAGCTTGAAAGATTTTATTTAATCACTTGTAAAAAAAAAAGTTCCATCCATCTATTGAATACGAAAAGCATATCTGTAAAAGCTTTTTGTGTTATCAAGTATTGCATGGATGTCAGGCAGCGCTGTCTCACTAGATTTCTTCCCAATTTTTGTAGTTTAAAGGTAATTAAGGATTTGGATACTTTTGACTCAGCTATTCCTTTTCATCCCATATATTCCACCCCACCTCCATATGATGCTTGTCATAAGGAAGCATTACTTTTTAGTTTTAATTTGATTTTTGAAATTGCTGATCACATAAAAATAATTTTAGAATGAATCCACTTATTTTATTCATTATCTTCATTTGGCATTGTGTTTAGAATCTGAGTGGTAGTGATCATTCATTATCATACACAGTTATCACCGAAAAGAACATCAAAACATCTTAAAGAAATACATTGTTGGCTATTCTTCAATTTTCTAACACTAAAAAACAAACATCTTCCCATTTCAGTAAAAAGTCAAATTGTATCTTTAGCCAGACCTATTTTAAAATTCAATGTTTGAAAAACCTGAACTGGTTTAAAGCTTTGTATGTTTTCCAATAAGTGCACCATACAAAACAAGAGAAGAAATCACTTAAATGTTCATATAATATGAAGAGAAAGTCTAGGAAGTAAGTGATTTGTTGAGGTGATCTTCTAATCTTCTGGGCTAGGGTATCACACAAACCACTGGTGGTATCACTCCAAAGCCATTTACAGTGGTTTCATTGATTGACTTAAAAGGTTTCTTTTTATTTAAAAGGCTGTGTGGTCTATTAGATTGGACTAAAAATAAAAAGTTGCAACTTTCATTATTATTGCTTTATGCATTTTTAAATGTATTAAGCATTGCATTATATAAAATGCTGTTTATCACTTCATACTTGCCTTTCCATCACACAACTGAAGACAATACTAAGAACTGTCCTTAGTTTAGACAAATAGACCACTTTTGTACCTATTTCTTCTTATTCCATTATTTATAATATATTTCATTGGAATGGGAACCTTCATCGTATTTTTCTTACTCAAGACTTTTCTGATTATCCATCCATCATCTATCCATTGATTTGCCTTTCATTTGTTCATCCATCAGCAAATATTTGAGTTCAAGTCAAATAGTATTCCTACTTTCTTTCCATTGGAATTTTATTTTGTATTTTACATTTCTCAGTGTACAAAACACAAGAGAAAGAGTACTGACTCAGGGTCACATAGAGTAATTCTGTCTGCTTCTGCCAGTTGGCAGCTGTATGATTTTAGGCAGGTTATAACCATTTTGAAGCTATTTCTTGACTGGAAAATCCTTTGGACTATGTGCTAATTGATTATTTCATTAAACATGCTTCCCAAGATTCCAACAAATAAAAACATTAACAAATCTCTATTATGTTGACATTATCTGCTCCTATAATATCCACCTCAAGAAATGCACTAATATATACACCTCAGAAAATAGCACGACTATTCTGAGTTTTGTCAGGTCAAATTTATATTCAGTAAATCTTGGGGGGCGGGGTTTCCTCTTAACTATATCTAGAAAATGGTAAATTTTCATTGTTTTTTTTCTTTTGTGTTTGGGCTACATCTAGTAGACCTCCACAGCTAATCTAGGGTCTTTGTCACATCTGCAGTGCTTGGGTGAACTTTTAACTGGAAACCAAATCTGAGCTTTCTGGATGCAAATCAAATGCTTCAGATTGTTGTACTATCTCATCTCCCTGCCCCTTCATTTTTTAACCATCACATAGAGTAGTTCTTCTGCTATGTAAGTCAGGTGATATCATTATCATATCAGATCAGATCACATATCATATAGGTTAAAAGCCAGTATACATAGAACCTTTCAGGCTTCAAGGTCTGAGAATGCATTCTCAGACCTCATCTCCTCTCATTCTACTCTACTTCAGGTCCTATCGATCTATTACACTTGCTTCCTTGATATTCTTAAGTGAGGTTAACCAAGCACCCAAAACAGATCTTTGCGTCTTCTGGTTTTCTTTGTTTAGCTCATGCTTTTCTGTAGCTTTCTTGCTTGTTTACTTACTTGCTTTCTTTCACAACTCTGTTCAAAATGCACCTTTTGAAATATTTTAACCTCATCATGACTGACAGTTTCAATATATTAACGTTTCCCATGTGATTTTCTTCATCAATTTAAAGCTTTTCAAAATACGATTCTAATTTAAACCCCTCTCTTATTTTTGTAGATGTACAATGATTTACAATATCAGTGTAGTTTCACGTATACATTCAACGTCACACCCACCAGTCAATTTTTCTTCACCAGAATCTCAGGAACCTCTCTCATATTGCCTCTCACTTCTCAGGAAATCTCAACCTCTTTGGAGAACAATACAGTTTCTTCTTAAAACAACAACAACAACAACAACAAAAGTAGATAGGAAGGAAGGAAACCAAACAAACAACAAAATATCTAAACAATTTAGAAAGCTACTAGAGTGGGTAGAGTTCTTGTCTAGTACACAGCTGACACAGGTTCAATCACTGGCACTGTGGTCAGCTAACTGTGATCTCGAGGTACAGACCCAGGAGAAAGCTATGAATACTGCTGGGAATGGCCCCCCAAACTAAAACCCAAAACTGAGAATTCAGCTTCCATAAGATTCTGTAATTCCACTTTTCAACATTTACCCCAATGGTCTCCACAACAATATTTTGCAAAGACTTTTGTGACCTTTGTTTAGTGTAGCACCATCAAAATAACCAAGACCCAGAAATCCCAAGTGCCCCGAATAGGCTGGGTAATGATATTATGATATGTATATATACTGGCTTACTATTATTTTTATAACTTTATTTATTTTGGGTTTTTTGTTTTGTGGCATTACCTGGTGTATTCAGGGCTTATTCCTGACTCTGTGTTCAGGGATCACTCTTGATGGTGCTCAGGGGACTATATATAATGCTGCGATTAAACTAGTTTCAGGTGTTATACCATCTCTCAGACCCAATTTAGAAAACGTCTGTTTCTCTTAATCAAACAGTAATAGTCAAGGCAGCAAGCAATCTGTTTGTATCCCTCATACTTAGTACAAATATAATATTGAATGATAAATAATATATAATATTGTGGAATTAGCAAATTTATACTTTACTTTTTTTGGGGGGGGCCACACCCGGTGACGCTCAGGAGTTACTCCTGGCTATTCGCTCAGAAGTCGCTCCTGGCAGGCACGGGGGACCATATGGGGAACCGGGGGAATCGAACTGCGGTCCGTCCTAGGTTAGCGCAGGCACCTTGCCTCCAGTGCCACCACCTGGCCCCCTATACTTTACTTTTTATATGAAACTTTGGACAATTACCTCTTAGAGACTCAGTTTTAACATTTGTAAAGTAAGCATAGCATTCATCCTTCACTTGAATTTTTATTTTGAGATCCTACAACCCTGAGAACAGTGTCTAAAACCACTCAGTCTCATATGTAATTAATATCTGTAATGCCCATTTTGATGGGCCTCACCATTTGTCATTTGTATTTTCACAGTGATCCACAAAGTTGGAATTATGTGGAAGTGATCAGCCTCTTTATCAGTTAAATCTCCTTTAGTTTTCATTAAAAAGCGATGAGAGGGGCCCGGGAGATAGCAGGGAGGTAAGGTGTTTGCCTTTCATGCAAAAGGTCATCGGTTCTAATCCCGGTGGCCCAATGGTCCCCCATGCCTGCCAGGAGCAATTTCTGAGCATGGAGCCAGGAGTAACCTCTGAGCACTGCCGGGTGTGACCCAAAAACAAAACAAAACAAAAAGCTATGAGAAAAATACTTTCATTAGCATTTTATTGATGAACAAATGGAATCACTAAGAAGTCCAAGATTGACCCAGATTTGATTATCTCTGGGTGTTGGTAAAATATTGTGATTATTGTGATTTGATTATCTGTGGGTGTTGGTAAAATATTGTGAGGCAAGGACACCAAAATTCCTCATAGGTAAAGGAACTATTATAGATGATAGTGTTCTTGCTTAAATAATACCCTAGTCTGCTGGGTATATTGTTTCTGCTTCAAGACTCTGTGTATTCTGTTGTAGAGTTGCCCAGAAGTAGTGAGTAGCAGAGACAAATAGAATTAAATTATATTCCATATAGTACATTAGACTGCTTTCTGAAACACGTGTTCCTTGCTCCATTGAATACACTCTAATGGCATGATTTTGAACTTTAGAACCTCTAAGAGTGATGTAAGTACAGGCTTTTATCATCATGCATCTTTTAAGGAAAAACATTAAATAATTTATGTATCTTTTAATTGTTATGTTTTAGGGATTAGGTAAAGCTGCTGAGATGTGCTACTAATTGCAGAGAATTTTAAATATATTATAAAACTACAACTAATTGAAGAAAATAAATAGCCTTTAATTATATCTGGTATTGTGCAACCAAAGGTTGCCCAAAATATAGCTGCACGCTTCACATTTCCTACTGCAAAAAGTACAGGAAATTAAAAAATTATTTTCAAGAAATTGGATTCGGGGTTGGAAAGAAAGTGCATGGGTTAAGTTGCTTTCCTTGTATTCTGATGACCCCAGTTAAAATTCCTGACACTATATATGGGCTCGTGAGACCCCCTAGAAGTCACTCCTGAGCATATAGTCAAGAATAGCCATTGAGCACTTCCACTCTGAAGAAAAAAAAAATGGATTCAAAGTGATCATAATAAGTCCATGCTTTTGTCAGACTATAGATTTAGGCTATTTAGGCTAAAATAATTGACTTATTTGAAATTCTTTCACTT
>PVKC010032889.1:0-14125 GCA_004027635.1 Crocidura indochinensis
ACGCCCCTGCCCAGCCCTGGCCCTCACCTAGCACCCATACCACTCCAAGAGCCCCCTACTCCCCACCTCGAGCCTCTTCCTCCCCGCCTTCGGTTCAAGACCCCCAGTCCCCACGTGCCACCGAGTCCAGCAGGAAGAGTGCCCTGGACCTCGACCGGAAGCTGTCCCCCAGAAAGTTCAAGACTGCAGACAGAGGCCGAGGTCAGTGGTGGGCGGGGGTGCCCCAGGGTTCCCACGGGCCCAGCCTTGAGGCTGCTGAGCCAACTGTGTCTGCAGAGCCCAAGCAGCTGGCCTGGGAGAGGCTGGTGGGGGAAATCGCCTTCCAGCTGGACCGCAGGATCCTATCGGGCATCTTCCCCGAGCGCGTGCGTCTCTATGGCTTCACTGTGTCCAACATCCCTGAGAAGATCATTCAGGTGCGTGGTGCACCCCACAAGGATACACTTGGCCACACTTGGGCACACTTGGGCCATGGCCGGACAGTGCAGGGATGGGGGAGACCAGGCAGCAGGATGTGGACATGGATGCCTGGTGCCACCTCATCTGGCCACCTTCCTCAGCCAGAGTTGCTGTGGACTTCCAAGGCCTTCTCAGTCAGTCGTGGGGGCTCCTGGGAAGCTCCAAGTACGACTTGGTCCCATGTCCCTCCCCCACTCTGTCCCTCAGAGCTTCCCACCAGCCTTTGGTTCCAGCTGCTGCTTCTGTCACAGGCTTAGAACTGCTCCCAGGAGGAACCACCATGTCCTGTGTGTGGTCAGTCTGGCAGAACCTTGCTCGGGCTCCCAAGAGGCGCAGGAGGCTCAAAGAAGACCGGGGTGGGGTGGGGGTGGCCTGGCAGTCTCTCCCTCCCCAGCCACCCAGAGGAAGCTCCCACTGCGCTCCAGTCTTGCCAGACTCCGGGACTGAGCTGAGCCAGAAGCAGAAAAGAGGGCAGAGTCTGCAGGGCTAGAGACAGAGGCAGAGTCCCTTCTTAGTTCTCTTTGTTCCCCTTTCTCTTCCCAGGTTCTCCCTGTACCCCTCCCCTCCTCCTCAAGCCCTGTCTGAAGCCCAGACTTCAGAACCCCTTTTTCCAGTTCCAGAGAAACCTAGTTGAAGCCTAACCCTTCTCAGTAGTGGGTGCTGTGTGTGGTGCCCCAGCTGGTGGGTTCCAGGGCCCTGCCTGACCCTGCACCCACGAGGGCAGTGCTGAGGATGAATGGCCAGCCCAGCCTAGGTCTGTGACTTGGCACTGATCTGTTTCGTAAACAGAGGGAGATGCAGTCATCCCTCCCACATGCCTGTCCCCTGGAGCTGGTGACAGCGGCACCTTGTGACTCCGCTCTGCTGTGTCACATCCCAGATGATCCCCAGGTCACAGTATCTGTGCAAGAACAGATGTGGGCAGTGGCAAGCAGCCTCCTGAGGCCCAAGTATCTTTTACATGGAGACAATCAAGAGCAGTGAGGGGAGAGCAGTGACCCCGGCTCCAACCCTCACAGTGACTGACATTTTTTTTAGTCTTGTTTACTTATTTATTTTTGGTTTTTGGGTCACATCTGGCAGCGCTCAGGGGTTACTCCTGGCTCTACGCTCAGAAATCGCTACCGGCAGACACGGGGGACCATATGGGATGCTGGTGTTCGAACCACTGTCTTTCTGCATGAACGGCAAACAACTTACCTCCATGCTATCTCTCCAGCCCCTGCCTTGTTTTATTTTTGTTTGGGGGGCCATACCTGGCAATGTTCCGGGGTTACTCCTGGTTCTGCACTCATGGATCACTCCTGCTGGTGCTCAGGGATGCCCATGATCAGACCAGGGCAAGCCATATGCAAGGCAAATGCCTTCCTTGCTGTGCTATCACCTTGGCCACCCCACTGTGACTTTTTCTTTTTTTGGCTTACACCTGGTGACACTTCTGGCTCTGTGCTCAGAAATCACTCCTGGTGGTGCTTGGGGGCCATATGGGGATCAAACCTGGTTCAACCACACACAAGGCAAACACCCTCCCAATTGTGCTCTCACTCTGATGCCCCAACTCTGATATTTTAATTTTGGGGATTAAACAAACAACAAAACAAAACCCCGTCTAGCGCTTGGTCATAAGATGGATCGAACAGTCCCGTGCTCCGCTGCAGGCTTCCCCAGGACCCTCCCAGCCCCCCTGAGTCCCTGCCGGCTCTGCCCCACAGGCTTCCCTGAACCCTCACGACCAGAAGCTAGACGAGGAGCTCTGCCAGACACTCACTCAGCGCTACGTGAGCATCATGAACCGCTTGCAGAGCCTGGGCTACAACGGGCGGGTGCACCCGGCACTGACAGAGCAGCTAGTGAACGCTTATGGCATCCTGCGTGAGCGGCCAGAGCTGGCGGCGTCCGAGGGTGGCTCCTACTCCCTGGACTTCCTGCAGCACGTGCTAGTGGAGACAGTGCACCCTAGCATGCTCACCGACGCACTGCTGCTGCTCTCCTGCCTCAGCCAACTGGCCCATGACGACGGCAAGCCCATGTTCATCTGGTGACGAGGACACCATTAAAGCTGCGGCACTTGCGGCCCAGACTGTCCAGGTGCTGAGGCAGAGGGCTGGTCTGTACTCCACTGAGGGCACAAGGGGATCGGACATGGTGTTGTGTCCTAAGAGGGCTGGCCCTGGTTGTGTTTTTTTTTGTTTTGTTTTGTTTTTATTTGGGGGCCACACCCAACAGCACTCAGAAATGGCTGCTGGCAGGCTTGGGGGACCATATGGGATGCCGGGGATCAAACCTGGGTCCATCCTGGGTTAGCCATGTGCAGGGAAAACGCCCTATCGCTGTGCTATTGTTCCAGCCCCTGGGGCTGGCTGTTGGGGAGACAGACAGGGCAGGATGGAGAGGCACTCAGAGGGGACAGGAGGATAGCATGGGGAGTGAGGGGCCAGTACGGGGAGTGAAGGGGGATGGTATGAAGAATAAAGGGGGCCAGTATGGGAGACTGCGAGGAGCCAGATTTTGGAAGTGAAGGGCCAATATGGAGGCGTAAGGGAGCAGTAGAGGGGAGGGCCAATTTTGGGGAGTGAGGGAGCAGTAGAGGGCTAGAGAATATCAGTTCCTGCTATAGGGGTACCAGGCCCCTCGTCTCTGCCCTCTGTCTAGGCAGCTAGGCCCCTGACTGGCGGTGACTGTGGGCCCTTGAGGCTGGTTTCCTCAGGGACTCAGGAATGGCAGGCTGGCTGTGCTGCAGCCCCAGTCCCTTTCACACTCGCCCACTGTGGCCCATGTTAGGTCTGTAAGTGGAGATACTCCCTGGGCCTCGGCTCTCGACTCCCGGAATAGCTGTGCCATGTAGTCTTAACCCCGTAACTCCCTTCAGCTCGAGCGGACCACAGCAGAGTAGCAGCAGCTACTGAGCCCACCTGTCATGTGTCTAAACTGACTGGTCCCACAGAGTTTTTCAGCCTCCTGGAACAGATTCGGGGCTTCTGGCACAAGCTGGTGGGTGTGTGGCTGCCCGCTGCCCCTTCTGTTACCAATTCCCTCAGGCCTGCTGGACCCTCCATGACACCCTGGCAACCCCAAGCTGACCCAGCATGACATTTGGTTTAGTGCCAACATCTGCCTACACCCCTATGGGCAGAGACTGTAGCACACGGGGCTCCAGGCTGTTACTGGGCTTTAACCCCTCATGCTACAGAGCGACTGATTGCAGCCTGAGCATGCGAGGACATGAGGAAGATACAAATCTCTACTGAGCAGCCAGACTGGATTTCACAACTCTGCTACACCCTCTGGTATCAAATTGGGCCCAGTGCTTTACAATATGGCACCTCTAGCCTTGAATCATGATCACATCTAAAGCTGCCAGCCTCTGCTTCCCCAGAGCATGGCATGAGGGTGCACTGGCCTCTCACAACCTACATTTGGCACAGAGATGGGGCTCAGGGCTCACCCAGCATGGATTCGTGGCACTACATGGCACACACTTGAGTGGTGAGCCAGTGGGCAGGCCGGTCCTTCCCCAGCAGGGCTCTGACAGTGTGGGTCTGGGAGCGGGTGGCCAGGTTGGAGAGAGCACCATGCATGGAATAGTCACCCCTCTGCCTTGATGCAGAGCACAGGCTCCTGCAATGCAAAGAGTCAAGCAAGCAGTTCAAGGTCGAGCCACCAGAGTGTAGAGCCCGTGGCCCCTCCATGTCCCAGGACATGGACCTGAGTCTGTCTAGACCTGAAGTCTGAAACCTTTCCCAGGTGATAGGTGAGTCCCTGAGCCGTGCAAACAGGCAGCAGGATCTGCATGAATCCCTGCAGCACCACACAGTGGGCTAGCTCCAGGGAGGCTGTAGAAGCACAACCTGGTGGTCCTATATCCCAAAGTGCATGGATGGAGGGCTGTGCCAAGCCTAGATGACATCACTGTCCCCCAAGGCCGTAGAGCAGGACAAGGGTGTAACAGCAGGACCAGAGCGATAGCACTATGCAGAGGGCATTTGCCTTGCACACGGCCAATCCAGGTTCCATCCCCAGCATCCCACCTGGTCCCCAAAGTCTACCAGGAGTGATTCCTGAGCACAAAGCCAGGCGTAAACCTGTGTGCCACTGAATGTGGCTCAAAAAAACAAACAAAACAATAAAAAAAAGGCTCAACAGTGATCTAGCAGGTGGGGAACACAGGGCCAGCACCTGGACTTCATTACCTCAGGGGCAAGCGCCCAGGAATTACAGAGCCAGTACATGGTGGAGCGCAGGAGAAAGGCATTGGGTGCTGAGGCAAAGACCGAAGGAAGTGGAAGCAGTGACGTTCCACAGGACTTGGGCATGGCACTTCGAGGGCTGTAAGGCAGCCTCCAGGTTCTTGCCCACCAGAGACACAGACAGAGCACTAAGGGTGCAGTCACAGGGAACTTTACTGGAAGGTCTCACACAGCTTCCTGGGCCCTTCGGTAATCGTAGACGCTGCCGCGCTCCGTGAAGGTCGAGGGCTGTGAGATTGAGCCCAGTGGCACTGGTGCGGGGTCGGTGGGGTCTCCATAGCCTCCCCCGCCTGGGGTGTGGAGGCAGAACATATCCTGCAGGGCAGAGGGCAGAGGGTATCTTCAGGAAAAGGCAGTCAGTGTGCTACACTCCCCAACCTGAAGCCACTTTAAAGTTCCTACCCAGGGGCTGAGCAACAACAGCAGGGAGGGTGTGTGCCTTGAACACAGCCGACACAGTTTTCATCCCCAGATTCGCATACGGTCCCTCGAATACCCACAGTAATTTCTTGTTTTTCGTTTTTTGGCAGGCACGGGGGACCATATGGGGCACCGGGATTCGAACCGATGATCTCTTGCATGAAAGGCAAACGCCTTACCTCCATGCTATCTCCCGGGAGGTTTTTTGTTTTTTTTGTTTTTTGTTTTGTTTTGTTTTGTTTTGGGGTCACATCCAGTAGCGCTCAGGGATTACTCCTGGCTCTATGCTCAGAAATCGACCCAGGCACAGGGAACCATATGGGATGCCGGGATTCAAACCAGCAGTCCTTCTGCATGGAAGGCAAACGCCTTAGCTCCATGCTATCTCTCTGGCCCCTCCCACAGTAATTTCTTAGCACAGAGCCAGAAGTGACTCTTGAGCACTTCGGGTGTGCCCCAAACAACAACAGTGGTCTGTGCACAGTCTGAAAAGCCAAGACTTCTAGGTGGGGGTCCCAGTCTTACCCCGGGGTACACAGGCACTGAGGTCTTCCCTCCCAGATTCACTGTGCGGCCATCTTTGCGGATAAGGAGGTTGAGGCCACGAGCACCTGGCTCACCCCCTGCAGGAAGAGAGGGAGATGGGGTGGCAAAAAGCGGGTAAAGAGGAGAGGGGAGGCAGGGAGAGCAGCACAGGGACCTCACCGTGCAGGCCATAGGGCTGGAAGGCACGGCGCTCCGTCAGCACGGACAGCACGGCCTCCTCTCGGAAGAGAAGCTCCCGAACCACGCCATCGCCACCCCGGAAACGCCCACGGCCACCGGACCCTGGTCTCAGCTCAAAACGGTGAAGGATGACTGGGTACCTGTGGGGATCTGGTCTCAGCATGTCCCCTCCAGTGTCTGCACACATCCCCCTCCCCGCACTCAGCAGCTCCCTGCTGACCGACTCTCCAGGATTTCAGGGTCGGTGATGCGTGTGTTCGTCATGTGACTGTGCACACCACTACGTCCATGCCAGCTGGGACCTGCGCCTGTGCCACCTGCCACTGTCTCATAGTAACCCATGTGGGCATTGCCCAGGGTCACGTTGTTCATGCAGCCCTAGGTGGAGAGAAGGATGCTATGCTGGGCAGCCCTGCCCATTCGACCACCCACCTACCCTGCAGGTACCCACCTGCCCACCGTACCTGGGAAGCAGCGCAGGCTCCAAAAGCGCCCAGGATGACATCCACCACTCGCTGTGACGTCAGCACATTGCCACCCACTACAGCGGCCTCAGGGGATGGGTCCAGGATGGAGCCTCTAGGAATGACAACATGCACCGGCGCCAGGCAGCCCTGTGGGACCAGGCCCAGCTCAATTTAGGGGCAGCACTGGTCACTATCAGGCTGACCACTGGGGATGGTCTGGGATAGGGTTCACCTTGAGGTCCCAGGGGCGCTGCTGTGGTCCTCCCCGCATGCCGCCCCCCATCCCATACCTGATTGAGTGGAATGTCTCGGCCCACCAGGCAGCGGAGGCAGTAGATGAGGGCGGACAGCGTGATGGCCCGTGGGGCGTTCAGGTTGCCAAATACCTCAGGGCCGGTGCCACTGAAATCAAACACAGCGCTGCCCTGCCCACCAGGAGGAGGGGAGCGTGGTCAGCACCCCTGGGAGCCGGAGTCAGCCCTAGACCCTGCCCAACCCGGCCAGCAGTTGCACCTGGCTCAGGTCTATCTGCACACAGAGCCGGATCGGAGAGCCATCGTCCAGGTGGTCTTCGGCAGACACTTCCAGGGGCAGGCCCTGGGCCTGCCGAGCAGCACCAAATGCCCGGAGCATATCCCGGACAGCCAGCTCTGCGTTGGCCTACAAGGGAAGTCCATCCGGCAGGTGCTGGGCAGTTGTGCACATCCTCCCTACCCGGCCTCTGTGGAGGCCCCTTCTCTCCTGTCCTGCCCCTATGGGACCATGCCCGTTCCAACATGGAACCATGCCCCTGTTCTCCTTCCTGTCCTTCCCTCCTGCTTCACCTGAGAGGCCATACCCTTTCCTTCATATTTCCCTGTTCCTGCCCTTTCTCATGGGGCCAACCTCCTTTTGTTTCCCCAACTGGCCCCTTCCTTCCCAGGAAGACCACCCTGCCCTGGGAGGTCGTGTTTGACCTTTCTGTTCCTCCCACCCTGCCCCACCCCACCCAGGGCCCACCTGAATGTGGCCCATGTAAGCCTGCACCACGTCCAGGCCGTACTGCCCGATGAGCTCTCCCACCAGCTGGATGCCCTTCTGGTTGGCTGCCACCTGCGCGCGCAGGTCTGACAGGTTGTCGTGCAGGTTCCGGGTTCCACTGCAGCCGGGGATCTTGCCTGGTGCCCGCAGGGCCTCGGTCACGGCTGCAGCGATGAGCATTCCTCTGAGAATCCTCTTGGGGATCCACTCATCCCCTCATGCCCCACCCAGCACCCCAGAGCACCCTGGCAAGGACAGAGCCCTGGGCAGGAGCAGGGAAAGAGGCAGCCCTCACCAAGCCCACCCTGACTTCACTTCCCTCCTCCTGCCCTCCACGCTTGGCCCCACAACCAGGCTGCAGGACCTTCTCACACTGCAGTCCTGCAGGAGCCCTACGAATTCACAGAATCCCCACCCTGCCTTTGTCCTGCCCCATACACTCCTAGACTTCTGCTCCCTTCCTGGAGGCTCAGTGTCAGGCTCCCCCTCCCCAGCCCCCACCTCTGGCCTTCAGCCAGCGTGCACAGCCCAGCTTGGGTGGTCAGGATCCCTGTGCCCCCGTGCCCTGTTTCAGGTCTGCCCACAGGCAGGGACTGTTGGAATAAAGGCACAGCAGGGAGGAAGTCTGCCTTTTCATTCAACCAACCGGATTCAATCCCGATATCCTGATATTCTATGTCCGATATCCGATATCCCATAGGGTCCCTCAGTACTACCAGGAGTGATTCCTGAAACCTGAGCACCAGTGGGTGTGGCCAAAAATTAAAAAGAAAAAAGAAACAAGTTCTCTGGGAATCTCCAAGCTGTTTTTGTTTTTGTTTTTTGGGGTCTCACCAGGCAGTGCGCCAGGTGTTACTCCTGGCTCTGTGCTCAGAAATCGCCCCCTGGCAGGCTCAGAGGACCATATGGGATGCTGGGAATTGAACCAACACTGTCTCCTGGGTTGCCCGCATGCAAAGCAAATGCTCTACCACTATGCTATCTCTCAGGCCCCCGAACCTCCAAACTTTAACTGTTCCCAGAAGTATCCTGCCCATCCTGAGAGATGATCCCTCCTCCCTCTTGTATCCCCTCTTCACTGGCCTGTCACTGTGCCAGCCACTCCAGCCAAGGCACTCACCATCCTCCTGGAAGATGCCGCCCTGCACTAGCTTGAAGGACAGGAAGACAGCGCCCTCCTGCTGCAGAGATGTGGAGTGAGGGGGCATGGAGCCAGGTGTGATGCCCCCGATATCGGCGTGGTGCCCACGACTGGCCACGTAGAACACAGGCCTGCTCTGGCCTGGCCAAAACACCTGGTGGAAGGGAGTGGGGGAAGCAAGCGTCAGAGGAGCCATGGGACCTAGCCCAGGCTCCGCAGTCCGTGCCTGTGCTCACCGGAGTGATCACTGTCAGGTCGGGCAGGTGGCTGCCCCCAGCACTGGGGTGGTTGCTCAGCAACACATCTCCGGGGTGGAGGTCAGCACCCAGGTGCTGGATCTGAAACAGAGCAAGGGGAGTAGAGATGCAAGGGCTGGGCCCACGAGCCAGGAGCCCGTGAAGGGTAGGAGAGGGACCCAGGGATGGTGGAGCTGTGAGGGGGCTGAGAGGGACCAACTAGGATAGGGGAAGGACCCAGGAATGATGCAACTGTGAGAGGCTAGGTGGGGTTCCCGGGACAGGGCAGGGACACAGGAAACCGGAGCCATGGGAGGGCTGAGGGGTGTCTCCCAGGGGAGGGGAAGGACCCAGGGATGCTGTAGCTGTGAGAGGACGAAGGGGGTCACTGTGGCAGGACAAGGGGGCCCCTGACCTGGAACTGCACCGTCTCTTGCATGGCGCCCAGGTGCACGGGAATATGAGGGGCGTTGGAGACCAGGCCCCCGTCAGGCCCAAAGAGGGCACAGGAGAAGTCCAGGCGCTCCTTAATATTGGTGGAGATAGCTGTTCGCTGCAGGATGCGACCCATCTGCTCTGGGGGTGCAGAGGTACAGGGGTGCCCGCTGGCCTGACCCCGCCAAAATCCAGTCCCCAGTATTGCCACCACCAAGGTCACAGTCAGGGGTCACAGCCATCACGCTGTCCGCCCTCATCTACTGCCTCCGCTGCCTGGTGGGCCGCGACATTCCACTCAATCAGGTATGGGATGGGGGGCGACATGCAGGGAGGACCACAGCAGCGCCCCTGGGACCTCAAGGTGAACCCTATCCCAGGCCATCCCAAGTGGTCAGCCTTTGGCAAACTTTGGCAAAGGGACCCCTTTCCTTCCCTGTTCCTGCAAGGCCCTACCTAGCCTGACCTTGCTCGTGAGTATGGCCAGCTGCACTCAATCCAAGGCCAAATGCAGCACCACCCCTTGCTCTTGTTCTGTGGGCAGGCCGAGGGCCACTAACCAGCGATGCTCATGAACCGATGAGAGAAGATTGACAGGTGGATGGGGTCCAGCTGGGCACCCACTGCGCAGGAAGCCTCAGCCCCCACGGAAATACGGATGTCCCCCGTCTCCGTCACCTCCGCCTGGCAGCTCGGTTCCACCAAGATGGTGCTGGGGAGGAGTGAGGAGTTGCTGGAAGCGCAGTCAGAGCCAGACCCCAAACCCTCCTTCCAAAAGCCTTGAGCCAGGGAGCCCGCCAGGAAGCCCCCCACCCTGCCAGGCCGGGGCCCACCTGTTACTGTCGATGATCAGGCAGGGACCCTGCAGCTTGTGCCCAAAGCCCAGTTCTCCCAACAGGTACACAGGGGTCTCCTGGTACCCGCCCTCAAAGTAGCACTGGGTGATCTGTGGAGGGCAGGGGGTCAGCACCCTCTCTGGGCTCGCCCTGTCCCTGTGTCCCACGGGCACCACCAGCCAGGTCACAGTGAGGCCACCCACCTTGTCAACTCGGGGCGGTCCAGTCTGTACTTTGGGGGCATCTTGAAGGCGGAGGCCGCTGTGGCCGGTACCCCTTACCCGCACATCGTCCACCACCACAGGCCGCTTGGGAATGACGAAGCCAAACTCCCTCTTGTACCTGCACAGCCATCAGCCATCATGGTGAGAAGGGAAGCAGGGAGTTGGGGGGGGGGGTCTGCCAGCACGTGGGCCCTGCAGCCCTGCTCATCTACCTCTCCACAAAGGCCACCTCGAAGTCGCCAGAGCGCGGAGAACACTCGGTGGCTGGATGGTGGCGTGCTGAGACCATGAGCGCACAGTCTGTGCCCTGGTAGCGCAGGTGCAGGAAACATTCTGTGCTGATCTGGGACCTGTAGGCAGAACCCACATGGGCTAGAGACATCCCTTGATCCTCGAACCCCCTACCCCAAGGACCTAGGACCAGCTAGGAGGTTCCCGCTGGGTTGTCTCCTGGCCAGTCTGCCTTGGAGTCCACACCTGGAGAAGCCCTGAGTCTGCAGCACATCTACACATTCCTGCTCCAGCCGGCTGAGCCTCTGGTCCAGCTGTGCAAAGGTCTCAGGCACGTAGGCCAGGGCACAGGGCTCCTGGGCCTCGTGCACCACATCAGCCAGGGCCAGTCCCAGGGCAGAGAGCAGCCCACTGTGCCTGCAGGACAGATGAAGGTGAGGGTCCACTCTGCAGCCAAACTCTGGCCCAGTCCCTCCATGCAGGCAACGACCGTGGGTGCTCACCTGTGAATGTGCACAGTGTCCATGCCCAGGGCACGGGCGATGGCGCAGGCATGCTGCCCACCGGCTCCCCCAAAGCAGGCCAGCACGTGGGCGGAGGGGTCATGACCCCGGGCCTGTAAAGCCAGAGACATTCAGCAAAGGCCTGTCTCCCGGTGGGAGCCCAGGTGGGGAGTAGACAGCTGGTACACCTCCATGAGGGTCCAGGTAGTGGACGCACCTGCGTAAGGGCCCGAATGGGCCGGCACATGGCTTCATTGGCTACTCGCACAAAGCCCATGGCCACCTCCTCCAGGCTCAGTGGAGTGGCCACACCAGGCCCCTGGGTCAGAAAGTTGTTGACCTCGGCGGCCACAGCCTCCAAGGCCTTTCTGGAAGCCTCGGGGGACAGTGGCTGGTCCTCTCCAGGCCCGAAAATGCAGGGAAAGGAGGAGGGCAGCAGACGGCCCAGGACCAGGTTGGCATCCGTCACAGTGGCAGGACCACCTAGGAAGAGCCAGGTCAGAGTCAGGGCCAGAGCAAGAGGGCAAGGCATTGGGGAAAGGCGGCCTTTTCTTACCTTTGCGGTAGCAGGCGGGGCCAGGGTGTGCACCAGCGGACTCAGGCCCCACCACAAAAAGGCCTGACCTTGGGAGAAGAGAAAAGAATGGGGGATGTCTGGAGAGATGGGGTGCCGGGGGTGTCTGTCCAGGAAGAACGGGGGAGGGAATTTTGCTGACCTGAAGAAGAGGCGGGAGCCCCCCCCAGCGGCCACCGTGTTGATGTCGAGCTGGGGGGCCTGAAGCATGACCCCAGCTGTGCTGGCCTCAAAGACGTGTTCAAACTCACCAGCATAGCGGCTTACGTCGGTGGATGTGCCTGGGAGAGGGCTCGTGAGCGGCACCCCTGATCCAGGATGGGCGCCCAGACCCCAGCCTGCCCTCCTCTTGAGCCCATTTACCTCCCATGTCAAAGCCAATGACAGGCTTTGCACCCTCTGCCTGGTATGTGGTGGCCGAGTAGCCCACGACACCTCCAGCGGGACCAGAGAGCACGGCCCGGGAGCCGCTGAAGGCATCCATGGGTGCCAGGCCACCATCCGAGCGCATGAACAGCACCTGCACGTTCTGGGGAACAGGGAGAGCTGAGTGGCAGGGCTGGGCAGTGTGGGGTGGGGAGCAGCTAGAGGCCTGGGCTGGGGGGCGCTGGAAAACAGGGTGCAGCCTGGGGCCAGGTGCTTCTCACCTTGAGCTGGTCCTGGAAGCCCCGGCAGAAACCCTGCATGTAGTGCTGGATGGCAGGTGTGAGGTAGGCATCAGCGCAGGCTGTGTGGCCCCGAGGAACAATTCGCACCATGGGCATGACCTCGGACGACAGCGACACGTGTGGGAAGCCCAGCTCCCGTGCCAGTGCTCCCACCTGCTGCTCATGCTGTGCCCACCTGTGAAGGCCAGCCACGGGCACTGTACCGGCGCTCAGCCTTCCCACCCTGCCACCCACACATAGGAGTCAGGCTTGGGCCTAGGGTCCCATGTGTTCACGGATCAGAATGCAGGAGCCCAGCAACCTGTGTCCCGCCCCTCATGCTCACAAGTAAGACCCCAAGAGCCCAGCCCAGCCCCGTCCTGCCCCACACACTCACGCATAAGAGTGCATAAGCACCACAGCCAGGCTGCAAATACCCCGTGCCAGGAGCCCCTCCAGCTGCCCCCGAAGGCGCTCCAGGTCCACAGGCTTCTGCACCTCCAGCAGGTCCCCAGTGCAGCCTGCCAAGAGAGAGCAGGCAACGGGGTCAGGGCTGTGCACTGTCCATCGTCCACTGCCCCGATATCCCTCTCCCCATGTCCGCTCGGACCTTTGACCGGAGGCCCGGCGCCTGGCTCGCCTCGGTGCAGCACCACGCGCTCGTCCACCTCTAGCACCTCCTCGTACAGCACATGGGGCATGGGCACGGCCTGGGCAGGAGAGGCGCTGGGTGAGAGGGCGGCGCTGGCTGGGGTCCCAGCTGCTGCCTGAGCAGGAAGCCAGGAGCCCGAGCCAGAGCCCCAGCCCCAGCCCCAGCCCTGGAGAAGGCAGAGTTCCCAGGGCAGCTCCTGAAGCCCTGCCAGCCCAGTCCCGAGTGAACCTGAGGCAGGGGGAGAGGGGCTCAGGCCCTGCAGGGGAGTTACTGGGGGGGGGGGTTAGGCCCCTGAATGGGAGAGAAAGTGCAATCTCTTGGTGTCTTGGTGTAAGGAGGGTGGGGGGAGGTGCAGGGAAGGGGTGCGAGGGTTGTGGGTTCCTGGATTCAGAGAAGGGGTGTAGGGAAGAGCTGAGAGGCTTGGGAATTCCTGGGTGTGGGGAAGGGGTGTGAGGGCTATAGGTTCCTGGGTACAGGGAAGAAGTGAGCAGTGTGGGGCTCCTGGGAGCAGGGGAGGAGTGCGAGGGCTGCAGATTCCTGGGTGCAGGGAAGAGATGAGCAGTGTGGGGGTTCCTGGGTGCAGGAAAGGGGTGAAGGGAAGAGGTGAGCGTTGTGGGGGTTCCTGGGTGCAAGGAGAGGTGTAAGAGCTGTAGGTTCCTGGATGCAGGGAAGGGGCGTCCTGGGTGGAGGGAAGGGGCGTGCGGGGTAGAGGCGGGGAGGGTGACACCCCAGGACCCACCAGGTCGAAGAGGTCGGGCCGGGCCTGGGTGCCCAGGTGCAGCAGGTCCCTGAAGCCGCGCGTCACCAGCAGAGCCACGCGCGCCCCTCTGCGCTCCAGCAGCGCGTTGGTGGCCACGGTGGTGCCCATGCGGATGCTGCCGATGCGGCCGGTGTCCAGGGGCCGGTCTCGGGGCAGCGGCACGCCGCCCTCCTGGGGGAGGACACGCGTGGGGTCAGGTCAGGCTGGGCGCGCGTGGGGCTCCCTCGCGCGCGCCCGCCCGCCTGCCAACCGCCCGCCCACCTGCTCCAGGACGCGGCGGATGCCCTCGGTGGGCGCGTCGGCGTAGTTGGCGGGGTCCTCGGACAGCAGCTTCAGCACCCGCACGTGCCCGCCGGGACACTGGGCGAACACGTCGGTGAAGGTGCCGCCGCGGTCGATGGCGAAGTGGAAGCGGCCGGAGGGCCCACCCATGCTGGCCGGGTCGGGCCGGACGGAGCCGGCGTGGGCGGAGGCCGGAGGGATTGTGGGGCACCCCGGGCACCCCGCAGCGGGCTCCGGGCCAGGGGAAGGGGCCGCCGGACCCTCC